>PVIJ01021571.1:0-18211 GCA_004024925.1 Scalopus aquaticus | reverse complement strand
GCAGATCAGAAATACACTGCTGAGGGGAGCAGCGGGCGAGGCAGGAGATGTCTGCCATGCCATAATCTCCCTGGCCAAGGTTCGAACTTGCCTCGCTGGTTGAACTTGCCTGCCTCGCTGCTGCCGACAGCTCCACAGAGCAGCGCTTAACCACTGCGCCACCAGGGAGGCCCCTAGATCACTTCTTATTCCATTTTCTAGAAAAAGTTGCTGAGATGGAAATTTTATTGCAAAAAATTTACTGGTACATACTCTCAGGTGATAAATGTATAAAGATGTAAGGCAAGACTAGGAAGGAGAGGGTGACCCATGATGTTGCTACAACTGAGGCTTTGGCTAATCCCCTGGAGAGCTTTGGAGGCAAGATGGCCCTTTAAGAGTGTCCCAAAGTGATGCAAGGGGGTCAGGCCTTTGAATCCCCCACATTGTGTAGTCACTAGTCACAGTCACCTACTGTAAGGGACATAACTGGGCAAGGCAGTTCCCTACAGCCAAATGCAATGCCCAGCAAGGAATGCAGGAGTAGGCTATCCTGGCTGGTATTCCCAGCAGCTGGGGCATGAATATATCAACTCCAGAGAAGACGTCTGGGCAGAACACCATATATAATCACACATTATGTAATCAATATCTTTCTTAAGATTTAAAATACTTTCACTATGCCAGAAAGTTCCTAGTAAACTTTGCAGTCAATCTCTGCTGCCCTTGCTCTCCTCCTCCCCAAGAGAAAACCACTATTCTGATTTCTATCACTATAGATTATTTTCTTGCGTTCTACAACTTCATGAAAATGGAATCATAAAGTAGTCTGTAATGTCTAGTATCTGTGTTCCTAAATTAAATCACATTTTTGTGTTTTTCAGAATTTTTTGTTGTAATGTCCCATTATATGAATATACCACAAATTATCCATTAATAGACATTTTTGTTGTTTCCAGTTTCTTGCTATTAAGAATAAAACTATCATGATCCTTCTTAAACTAGTCTTCTAAACTAGGACGTACACTTTTATTTCTTTCTGGGAAATAGCTAGAAATAAATTTGGTGGGTCATAGCTTCCATGGAGTCTTCAGACATAAAAAATAAATACTAACTAGTTGCCCAAAGTGGTAAATACCATTTTTCCCTCTTAACAGGGATGTATGGTAGTTCCATTGCCCTCATTTTGATAATATCAGTCTTTTTAATGACATCCATTTTAGTGGTTATGAAGTAACAGCCTGTCATGGTTCCTAGTTTGCATCTTCCTAATGAATAGTGATGTCAAATGCTCTTGTGTGTCTCTAGGTACATGTACCTGTGGAAAGTTTCTGTTCAAGCTCTTACCAGCTGCTTTATTGTTGGGTTGTTTATCTTTATATTACTGATTTTTAGGTTTTCTTTATATATAGTCAAACCTCTGTTCAATATACATATTATGAATTTTCTTCCAGTCTTTTGCTTTCTTTTACTATCTTGATGATGTCTTCTGATGAGCAGAAATTTTAAATTTTGATAAAGTCCCAAAATTTTTTTGTACCTAATGCTTTCTGTATCTTGTCTAAAACATTCTTTACCCCTCCCCAGGTATGAAGATATGCAGAAATTCTTAGTTTCTTCACAAAAGATTTACTGCATTATTTTTATAGTAAGGTCACACTTAATGTCATATTGTATTGTTCAATAATTAGTGTTTACTAAAAATGAGCAGTACAGAGGATGGGAAGGAGGTGGCAACAGAGCAGGCAGCTGGAACCAGCAGAAGAGTGGATGCCAGATAATCAGTCTCCTGAGTGCTGAGGAAGCCTGTTTCTCTCTGGCTGTAACTTTCAGGCTCCTCTTATTCATTAGAGCCAAGGAAACCAGATCTGCCTTTTAAAAAGGGGACCTGCAAATGGAATTCACACAGTGCCACAGTGCCATGACCCTGGATGTGCAGTGTGGCGGGCCGCGGTTGCTCGGTTCCAAGTGCACACCCCTTGTTCACAGCCAAGCGTCTGCAGCGCTGCCCTGGCACCCACTGCTGCCCAGCAATCCCACAGCCTGCTCTCCCTGACAATGTTCTGACACGTCGGTCTGAACCTTTACAAGGTCACTGGCTCACTTTTCAGTCCTGAGCACACTTAGTTGATGTTTCCAGGGAGGTCAGCTTCAATTCTCCATGACTTTAACTTCACCCCTTCTCATCGTTGAAGAATGAAGCCGGGAGAGGCCTGGCACACACTGCTCAACTACGATCCTCTGCCCCCTGAACCTCCACACTGGCCTTTGATAGCTAAAGCTTATTCACAGTAAAATTCACAGTAAAATGAGAGGAGCATGTGCTCTGGCAATAGGGTCATTGCAGGTCCTGCCAAATCCTCTTCAGAGTGAATCTGTCCAGCTTCCTGCCCTTTGCTGCATGGGCCAGAGTTTCTGCCCCATGAGGCCTGAGCCACAAGAGACTGGGTCAAAGTAAATCACAAAACCGGGTCACATGAGCCAGGGGCTCCAGCTGGAAACTGGCTCACAAACTTTCGGGGGCCTCACGAAAAGATGAGATCCTCCAGCAATCGTTTTCTTTCTCTTGAGAATCTGAACTGAAACACATGAGGAAAATTTATGTGTGATTAGTGGTAAATCTATGTGTGATTAGAAGTAAAGAATTTACTAATATGTGGTTACAGGTGAAGAAAAAGTTTAGGCGGGTAGAAGAGCCATGTGTAAGACTAAGTGATAGAAGTAGAAACCCGGGGCAGACAGAAGTGGCTGCTGAAGAATGGGGCACAGTCAGGGCACAGGTGCCAGGGAGGGATACCAGTCCCAGTCTTGCCTATCAGTTCCCAAAGTTATAAGGTATCTTGGGAGGGGCTCTGTTTTCAACATCAAACGTAAGGGGAAGACAGAAGTGAGGGAGTGAGGAAAAGCAAAATGAGTCAAAGTAGAACAAGGTGGGTGGTTACTGCTCCCTCTCCCATGTAATATTTCTCATGTAAACTATTTGTGGGAAGGCTGAGCATTACCTCATACCATTCCCTGTGACTCCTTCCTGTTCCAGCTCTGCTGTGGAAGTGAGCACATCAACATTAGACCTGGGTGGAAGATAAATGCATTTTCAATAAGTTGAGGAATCTGTATCATTGAACAGCAGATTCTGCTTTCTCAGATTGTTTTTTTTTAAATTAAGCCAAATCTGTTTAGCAATTACTTCTAGAAGTGTGGTGAGACATTAAGAACTCAAAGGGACTGAAATGTGACTCTTGAAAATGGCTGTCCTCCTGGGATTATAGGACACTAATACAGCCTCTTTGCAAAATTCCACAGTGTCAGTCTGGGAGTAAAGTGCTTTTTGTTAAAATGACTTATTAAGGAAGTGACATTCTGATAAAGGCAGTGGTCACTTTATGCCCACAGAGCAACGCCCACAGAGGATGAGAATTTTCCAGGTTGTGGTAAGGGAACAAAGATCACAGTTGCATACAGTCAGTCTTCACACTCAGTTATATACAAAAGCTGACCACAGGGATGTGGTCAGGGAGGTTTACACACACACACACACACACACACACACACACACAATTGTATGTATGTATGTATGTATGCACACATGCTCGCACACACACACATACTTTCCCCTGAAAATGGAGCATATATGAGAGGGGTTTCAGCAACAACTGGTTCATGGGAATTTGTTCTTTAAAAGAAAGTTCATAATTCATTGGGGGAAATTTCAGCTGATCAGTGAGAAAAACCACAGGAGCACTGAGCAAAAGAGTGTTCTATCACCTTCCTTTACATTGTAGAGAATCAGGAGATGTACAGGTCAGGACATTGTGCTCTGAGTATAGGGAAAATAGAGGTGAAAAGCCACAGCTGAAAGTAAATTATGGTGTTCGAAAGCAAAAGTCAACACTCGACCTCACATAGACTGTGTGTGTGGACAGTATCGCACAGTCAAAAGAAAATAAAAGCTCAAGCTGAAAGAAATTCGTGCAGCCCTAGCCCAAGTCCATGTTCATCGGGCAAAGACAAGACCAAGAGACGTGCAAAACTGATTACTGGTTCTGAATTTATTGGTCATAGATCACAGATAATGACATTCAACATACAACGCTGAGCACGTCAGGACAAATGCTGTAATAAAAATAACAAAGTGTAGTGAAGGTGGCTGAAGAGGCCCAGGTAAAGGCTGAATCCTTGCCAGTGGCCCCCAGCAGAGAATCACTGACAGGTTTGCTCATTGTACTTTTTTTGGAAGTGTGCATGCTAAATTCATTTCTGTGGGTCAATGTGTGGTGTGTAGAGAGCAGCGTCTATGTCACCAGAAGTGCCTTAGAAATGCAGGATCCCAGGCTGCAGCCCCACAGTCCTCTCCCAGCCTGCCCCACCACAGTGTCTCCAGGTGGTGTGTGTGTACCTGGCAGCAAAGACAGGGCCGCTCGTCTCTGCAGTGGCTCTTCCTCAGAAAGGAAAGTGCAAGGTGTGGAGTGGGGACGTGCAGCCGCGGGGTGTGAGCCTGCACTTCCGCATCACACGCAGCGCTATAAACCAGTGTTACCTCAACCAATCTATCACTCAGTTGATAAGATTGAGGAAAGGAAAGAAAATGCAGTCTCCACCAGCTAAAAGGAGACTGCCATGCTGATTTTAAGTAGTGACATTTGAATCACTCTCCTAGAGTTGCTGTAATAAATCACCTCAAATTTAGTAGCTTAAAATAGTAGGAATTTATTTTCCCATTGTTCTGTAGATTAGAGGGCAAGGTGTTGGCAGGGCGGTGCTCCCTCCAAAGGCTCCAGAGAGAGAATCCCTCTTTGCCTGATCCAGTATCTGATGGCCACAGCTGTTCCTTAATTTGGGGCTGTATGCGCCCATCTTTGCTCTCCCGTGGTTTTCTCTTGCCTCAAATCTGCCTCTTTCTCTTTTGCCTGTGGTTTGAGTGCCCATGTGAATAATCCAGGAGGATACTATCTAGAGACCCTTAATTATACCTGCAAAGACCCTTTTTCACAGGTTCTTGATGGACATATGTTCCCAGGGAAGTACCATTTAACTGCTGCAACATGGGGGTCAATGAGGAAAACAAATCTCTAAGATTTGGGGGCTTGTCACAGGGGAAGTGACAGGACTGATACCAATTATTAGAGATGACCTTCAACTTTTAGGGTCCCAATTTGTTTTAAATCACTTGGTAAGGGTCTTCACGGGCAAAAGAAGAGATAGGAGGAGGGGAGCGAGAAAAAGAGATTTTTTGCAGTCTCCCTGATCACAGAAAACACTAAATTAATTCCAGAGATCACTGTGCTCTGGCAATGAGATGGAAACATCACTGGCATTAGATGTCAGTCTAAGCTATCTCTTTTCTGTCCACAAAGCATTCATTCCCCTCTTGCTCGCACTGTCTAGGGGCTCTCTTCCTTCCAGCCCCTGACTCCTGACTGCGGGGTGTCCAACCCCTTCACAGGTCAAGGAGCGGTCCTGCAGACAGACTTCCTTGGGCCTCCTCCATCCCAGCCACCAAGGGCCTGGTCTGTCAGGCTGTCCGAGCAGGTCCCGCGCTAATTAGGAGCATTTTCACTTCACCGAGAAAGAACACCCATGACCCAGGAAAGGGCCTCTGTTAAGTGTCCTGGACATCAGAGATCCCAACCACAGGCTTCTGCTTGACAAAACTGAACACTACGTGCCGGCCCTGGAGCTTCAGAGAGAAAGCTGCCTCTCCACAGGCCACTCTGAGTCCTGGCCACAGTCACGGGATGACACACACCCACACATCACAGATTTTTTTTCGAACCGTTGTGACACGTCCACAGCATAAAATGTGGCATTTTAATCATTTTCTTGAGCATATAGTCCAGCACCATTAAGTCCATAACCTTCTGTCCATGTCCACTTTCTATCTTGTGATAGCAAAATTCTGTGTCCATTAAACAAGCATTCACCCCTCCTCCAACCCCTGCAACCTCTATTCTGCTTTCTGTCTCCATGCTTTTAGTACTCTGTGCACCTCACATTAGTGAAGTCCATATTTCCTCTTTTTCCAATTTGTTTCACTTAGCATAATGTCCTCAAAGTTCATCTATGTCACAACATGTGCCAGAATCTCCAATCTTTTCAAAGATGAATAATATTCCATTTTGTGTGCATATCACAATTTATCTCTTGGGTTCTTGGGTTTATCTCTTGAATATTTGGGTTCATCACAGATTTTTAGAAGATGAATATTTACTTTAAATTATGAAATCACTTGAGCAAAAAAGGAAGGAAAATTCTAAATGGCCTAAAAGTGAGTAGTGAACAAAAGGCAACTTTTGACACCCATTTAAAGCAACTTAGTAAAGCTGCAACAAGAAATCACCTTTCTTTTTACACATGCTGACCTCAAATTTCCCAGACTGAGAGAAAATAGGAACTAAGAACTAAATAGCTGGTCCAATACTGGCTGAGCCATGCTATTTGTATAAGGTTTAATTAATTAATTCTCAAAGAGCTAGAAGGCAATAAAACTACATTTGCCATTCAAATGAGATACAATGATTTGGAAGGAGCTCAGAGAATTCTAACTCATGCCTTGGGATCTTGGTGCAGGTCTGCAGATGTGGAAGGGGTAGGGCAGTGTTCTTCCAGAGTTCTCAACTAAGGGAAATGGGATTCTCTGATAGAAGCTTCTGATACCTGGTTGTCCTGGGCCCTATGCTGTAAGAAACTCTTATTTGGGCATTAAATCGAAGCATATGGGCCCCATTATTATATTCTCTAAAAATTACTTTTAAAACATTTTCCTAATGGAGGCGTGTTTATTACTTGTCTTACCTTTATTAATACAACCAGTCTATTTTGAAAATCTTGGATTACTGAATTTCTAGTTGACTAGATGGTGGATTAAGGGGACTTATTATAGGAGGGAATAAGAGATGCCTTTAATTGAAAGAAAGAAAAAATTACACATTCCATTTATTTTTCCGAAGCGCAATTTCCATTTCTCATTTTTTTCCCAGTAAATACATGTGCAAAGGAAGACTCATAAATACTGGGACGTGCAGTTACTTAAGTAACAGGGATTCCTCAGGGGCTCATTTGTCACATTCCATCTTCGTGAGAGTAATGGGGAAATGTTGCACCACAAGCGAGAGAGGTGTAACATCCACATGTTGGTGTTAGTGGTCAAGAGAGGGTATTGAGTCATAGATTGCAGGGTCCTGGGTACTAAAACTAGCTCTGTAGCGTCCCTGTGAGGTGTGCTATCCAGACCAGAGCACAAAGGAGGAAATAGGGCCCCTCTTGCTAGTTCATCAAGCTGCACTAAGTGTACAACCAGATATGCACAAACTCAGGTAGCATGCTCTTTAGGCTCCAGAAACTTCCAGAATTTTGATTCCTGGAATTCAATGCTACCTCTCGTCTTCTACTACTTCACCTAAAAGAGACAGACAGAAGCCCCCCCCCCGTCCTGGCCATGTTATTTCACATGAATCCAGGCTTGCCAAGGTCATGGCACTGTCCCAAACACCATGGTTCCCAATAATTCTCCTAGCACTGAAAAGAAAAACTCTTCATGTTATAAAATGATTACTGAGGCACCTTTGGGAGAGTCTGTCCCTGATGTTCAAAGGGCAGAGAGCCATATGGGGTTGCTAAGCAATATTGTGACCATTTCAGCTGGAACCAGGCAGCTAAAAGTCGCCCCCATTGCTAAAACATGCATTGGGGGTGTTGCTGCCCACTGTGCTCCTTCAACGTCAACCCAGACTCCAGTTCCAGGGTGGAGTTTTATGTAGAGGAGAGTAGTTGGTGGCCTTGCTGCTGGTTGCCTTGAGTTACCAAGTTCCAAAATAAAGGAAGTTAGGCAGGAAGGTCGATATTAGGCTTGGGAGTCTCCTTGACAGACAATTAGTCCTTTCTTCCAGGAGGTCCAGGAAGACATTTCCACCTACCACTGTCTCCTGAAGGTTCAGGTTTCTTAAGATAAATAGAAACCACAAAGAAGAGTATCCAAACTTTAGCCATGGAGGAAAAAGATGACAGTCCTGCAAGCATGTTTACAAAGCAGTACCCTCTCTGTGACTGGTTGTGAATCTTAAATGAAGTCTCTTCATGTGTATTTTCCACCCTTGCTCTTTTTATACATTTTTCTTTGTAGTAATGACCCAGTCATTTCTCATACCATTGCTGCCTACTGGGAACAATAATGATACTAATGCCAATTATGACTACCACTTACTGTCCATTTTCCATGTGCCCATCTGTGTACTGTGAACAGTACAAGCATCATCTCACCTAAAAACATGAGGCTGGACACAAACTGCCTGCCCTACACCACAGTATCTCAGACACTATAGGAGACTACGGTGGGAGTCTACAGTGGGAAAAACATAACAGTGTGTTTAAAAGCATTGATAATGGTCTGGGTGTTATCACTTGGAAAACATGAATCAAGAAAGGGAACATCTTTTGAATGGCATACTATAAAATAATTCTAATCCAGCTAATTTTATATTACTGACACCCCCTGTGAAGGCCCCCATCTGCAAAGACACAGGCTGTTATATTATTACTAGATTTCATGGTTTACTCCAAAATTGACTCTGGGAGACTACATCCTGCCTGGGTCTGCTCTTTGGGGCAACAATCAAAACAAAACTAACAGCACGAAATGGAGGAGAGAGGGAACTCACTGAAATCCCATTACTAGTTGTGGGTCAGACTAGTTATATGACTTGACTCTCTGAACCTACGTTCTTCATTGGAAAGCAGTGATAAGAATTAGACAAAAAGATAAAAACAATTAAACAAAAAGACAGTGTAATGGATAAGAACTTAATGAATAACTTAAAACACTACATTCTAAAGACGGGTTGTACCTTTGTCTTCTTTGTAGCATATATTAGAACATATATTTACTTGTCCAAACAAGAAATCAAGATAACACATTTTTTAAACATAATTTGAAGCCTTCATTTAACTTTCCATGAGTGCTGTGAGTTCTTGCTGTACAGCCTCTGCATCACTCATTTACAGCTCTTAAAATTTGTCCAAAGTGAAGATAAGATTTCTGGTCCCAGGAACATGATCTGTCTTTTGCCTCCCAGTCAAACATCCTGTGCTTTCCTCTGACTCAACACGTGGCAAAGAGACTCTGTCAAAGGATTGGTCTGTGGGAGAGTCTAGGAACTTATTTCCTGTCTCCTCACTGGTCTGAGACACTGGGCCTCCCACTGGGCCTTTCTGTGGCAGCTCCATGGCTCTGTCGCCTCAGCCTTCCTGCCTGGCAGTGCAGACAGAACATTCCCAGTAGTTAAGGCCCAGTAAGACTCAACACTTTCACCGTGAGGCTCTGGGTCTACCCTATCTGACCACTTTGGAACCAGCCACAAAGTGTTTGCTTGGCTAGCTGACGAGGCTTTCATGCAATTTTAATAAAAAAATAAAAGTCAAAGACAAAACCTGTAGGGTCCTGAGGGATTCCCAAGAGCAGCTAGTTGGAACAACCATTCGCCTCTTTTAATGTCCCCACCCACCCCCACACTGCCGGCCCCGGCCTTATCCGAGAGCAGCCACCCTATCTGTAAATGGCGACCATGGAAAATGTACCCTGGCGACTTGGTGTGAAAGATAGGCAAGGCTCCTAAAAAATCTTCTCGGAGGCTTATCACCTTCTTCTGGCTCCACAGTGGGCTCAGGCTCTGGGGCTGGAGGAAACTGCCTGTCTGTGAGCCTAGACAGGGTCTCATCAACAACTGATAAGGCCCTCTGTGAACAAGCAGGCACTGTGGGGCTTACTCGCCTCTCAAATGCCAGAGACATTTGTAGGAAAATATACAGGGTCCAATGACCTCCAAGAAGGAGGCCGGGCAAGCCCGCAGTGTCAGCTAGAAGCCGGCAGCCCTACCCCCACCTGGGAAAGGAAAAAACCCAGAGGTCACTCAACAGGCCAGGGGACAAATGTCTGATGGTCGCTGGGACATCCAGGCACTGACAATGCTTGTATGCCAGATGAATTAATCACAAAATAAATCATTCACATACCAAACTACCAAAAATATTCCTGCAATAGGCATTTCTGCAACACAGTTAGAAGACAGTGGATATTAAAATGATACCCTCTCACATTGCGACCTTGAAGACCCTTCCAAATTGAACCACTGAGTTCTACAAAGACATGGGATTGGGAAGGAAGAAATCAGATTTTAGACCAACACTGCCCTCTATTCATGTAGCATTAAATAAATCAGTTTCCCCAGGAAAATACAAACATTTGCTCAAATTGTTTTTATGGAGAGTATTATAAATAAATGGTAGAACTCTAGATAAGTAAAGCTTTATTCTGCTAAAGTACAACATTTAGACTATCTTGTCTACATGGTGAGAGTACTTGGACACTCTAACCCTTTGAAAGTTACTATTTCCTACTTAGCCTGTTAAATTCAATTGAGCAAATGTATTCTGCATCTCCTGCATACAGAAGATGCAAGAAAAGACAGAGCTCCCATATAAAGAACTGTGAGGTCAGGCATGTGCTATAATGAAGCTGGCACGTATTGTAACAGGGCAGCCTGGGAAGAATAAAAGTCTTGAGGAGAAAGTCAACTCTGAGCAGGTCCCAGTGACAGGATGGCTTTGACAGGCGGAGCAGCCAAGGAGAAAGCAACCGCAGCCGAGGACAGAGCAGGACAGGTTAATGGGGCAGGAAGTCGTCTGGTGGGCTGCACTGAAAGGGATAATGCGGGTAATTGGGGGTAGACACGGAGAGCTCAGAGGGAAGGGTTTTGAACGCCAGGCTAAGGAGGGGCTCGGATTGTATTATGTGGGAGTGGAGAGCTGCGGAAGGTTGCAGGAAGAGGCTCACTGTAGCAGGAGACACGGGACAGACTGGAGATGGGAAGAACTGAGGGAGCAAATGAAGAGTGACAGTTGGGGGAGGGTGAGAGGAGCTGCTCCAGGAGCCTGGTGCTGTGTGTTGAGCCGCTGATTACCAGCAATGCCATTCTCCTTCCTTTCTGGATAAAGCAGCCACTCTACTCGGCGGCATCTTTTGCCCGTGAATGCCTCAGTTCCAGTTGTACTATTAGTCTCTCTGCTGCTCCAGGTGAAATAGATTTCCCATTCTCTGACTCCATGTCAAAGCAGGAGAAAACTCAAAAATTCAGTCTTTTAAGATTAAATTAAAACCAGAATTAAGCAAAATACGAAAAATAAAAATTGCATGTATCCAAATATACGTACTTTGGTAGATAACCTTCCAGTTTGTTCTCTCTGTGTGTGTATATGTTACTATATCTTCCTGTGTACATATAGCAAAATATAGGGCAAGGACTGTTATAATACTATTGATTAATTAGTGTTAATTAGTACTATTAGTAGTGTTATTACTGATACTGTTTAGTGTTGTCTGATGCATGGTACATGAGACAATATTAGTTTAATGTTTATTAATAACAATATTAGTTTAATGTTTACCAATAAATAGCCAAGAATGACTGAAGACATTGTTTTATAAACTGATTTTTCATTACAGCTGACTCTTGAACAGTATGGGTGTTAGGGGCACTGGCCCTGTGTATTCGAAAATCCACATATAACTTTTGACTCCCCAAAACTTAATTACTAATAGTTGACTGATAATCAAAAGCCTTACCGGTAGTATAAACAGTAAACTGACACATATTGTGTACAATATATGTATATTATATTCTTACAATAAAGTCAGTTAGGGGAAAGAAAACGTTGAGAAAAACATCAGGAAGAAAGAAATTACTGTATTTCTTGATACCATAAGTTTATGTCATCTGTTTAGAAGAAAATCTGCGTATAAGTGGACCCATACTATTCAAACCTGTGTTGTTTGAGGGTCAACTATAATTACTTTGCAGATTGTGAACACCTTTCCATGTACAAAACACTCTGGTAATGACTACAATGACAGTCTGTCATAAACATGTGTTAGGCTTTACTTTACCAAACCTCACATGAATGGGCATTGATCTTAAACAAATTTGTGATGAACATTCTGATGCCAAAGATGTACATTCATGATAATACTTTTAGGGAAAAGAAATACTAGGAGGTTTACCAGACAAAGGATGTGCACACTTTCAAGACTGCTAATACCCTCTTCTGAATTGTTCTTTAGAACTTCCTATCAGTTCCTGCATGTCTGCAGGAGATGAAGACTCATTTTCCCACGGGCAGTCCCATAAGGGATGCTGCCTTTCCCTTCCTCTTTGCCTGTTTGATGGAGATTAATCCTACAGTAGTTCTAACTTCTTTGATTATTTGATGTCTCTGAATTTATTTTGCTTTCTGGTTTTTAGTTATACTTGGGGTGGAGGATTCTTGTACATATCCTCTTACTGTTTTTCTATGGTGTTGTTTACTTGTGAAGAGTTATATATATCAGGAACACTGACTCTTTCTCAAAAACATTGCAAATGCTTTCTTCTAGTTTGAGATTTTTGGCTATACAGTTTAAAATTTTTACACAGTAAATCAACCAGTCTTGCCATTATGGTTTCTGCCTATAGCATGTTTTAAAAGGTTTTCCCTACCCCAAGATTAGACATACTTATATTCCTGATATTTATATTTTTCTAGTATTTTACATCCCAAAGTCATTTGAACATTTAATATCACATTTGGAGATGATTTTGACGCAGGCATCCCGTGTGACAATCTAGAGTATCTTTCTTGGACACGGACTTTGAGCTCTGGCTTTATATGTGAATTAATTATATTTGCCAGAGACTTCATTTGCCAGAGCCTCAGACAGAGACTAGAAGTTTGGCCATAAGCCCCTTATCCTAAGGAAGGGTCAACAAAGGGAGCTGTGAGAAGGTGGACCAGCCCTCCCTTTGAAGGCATCAATATTTGGGATGGCCACCTGTGGTCATGCCTTGTAGTCCTGTGATCACTGGTTACCTTCAGGAGAAGGAAGGAAGGAAAAGAAAGGGGAAGAGAGGAAGAAGGGAAAGTGGTTTCTAAATGGGATAGGGGATGAAAAGCTGAATTTACGAAGATGCAAGTAGCAAATATGAGATGATTTTTTTCTAACAGCAGCCTCTTCTTAGAAGTGGAAGAGTGGGGGCCTGAAGGAAGCAGGGACAAGGGGCAAAAGAAAACCGATTCTGGTGCTGAGACCCCCTCTGTGGAGCTTAAGCCAGGCAGGCCACTATGCACGTTTCCCTCCCACAGACTTCCCATGACTATGTAGTGGAAACTATTTTCAAGTAGTAAGAGTAGCCAGAAAAGGCAGGAGCATTATGTGGTATAGGTGGAAAGGAGGGTTGCAGTCTCATTCCCTACCTTGAGACATACTAAGAAAAATAACAGTAATTACCAGGTATGCACACCGTGCATCAGGAACTCTGACCTATGGCCAACCCGGACACAGAACACCATTTTGTTCCTTGAGTTCTCCTAAATGACTTTACAATGAAAATACTTCAAAGTAAGGTCAGTGTCCATTATTTACAAATTCCACGTTTGGGGACTCAAAGCTAACATTTAGTGTACTGCCGACATAAATAGTCAACATTGCTGTCACGTCAGTCACGGACACGTGCAGAGGCAGTCATTTGCTCACCCAGCATGCACCTTCCCAGCTGAAGTAGAACAAGGCTATGCACTCCCCTCTTGTTTTAACTCTCGCAATATAAATAAGTAGGTGTTTTGCAGTTGTTTGGTACCATGATTTTTGCAGTTTGTGCTTTTTCGTTGGCAATTTCACCATTTATAAGTCTCCATACGTAGTGCTGAGGTGTTTCTTCATGTTCTTAAGTGCTAGAAGCTGCGCTGTGCCTGATGATGAAAGTATGTACACAGAGCAGCTTCATCCAACCATGAGTTAGTGTTGTTGGTCTGTTGAGTTCAATGTGAATGAATCAATAGTATGTATGGTATAAGGTGTCTTTAAACTGATAACACATAAAACAAGGTTGCATGCTAATAACTGATGAAAGTGTTGTCACTAGAGGTTCACAGGAAACCACATTTGTCCATTTCTTAGGAGCAGTGTTTCAGAATTCATTAATTCAGAGAGGATTCCACTGACTTCATAGACTGTAACTATGACAAATAAGGAGAAGTGACAGTATAATGCATCAGAGAACTTAAAACCAGATATTAAGGAACTCAGTTGTTAAAAAGTATCTTGTCTTACCTACCATGGGGAACTTCTGGCTTACTCTTTTCTTCTAGCTTTCAACCTCCAGTTACTTTCTTGGGATGTCTCTCTTAGCCACTGTTAACACTTTTCCCTGTCCTGGTGCCAGCAATCCTACTCTTGGACTTGCCCTGGAAATCCGGACCTCAATTTGTCAGGCACTTGGTTCTCTGCCTCACGTGGCCCTTGGTGCATACTCTATGGGGTCTTTTTAATAACAAAATAGCCCAATTAGGTATTACACAAAATAGGTTTTGTCCTGACAGACTCATCTGCCAATTTTGAAATAAACCTTTTTTTTTTTAACCATACTCACATATTCATGTGCTTATTTTCTGATTTGAAACAATTTATGATACTGTAGGTACAATTGCACCGAGAGTTTACCTTAGAAATAAACTTTCAAGAAACATATCTGCTCAACTTTGTACTTTTGCCAGTGAGAAGAGTACAGGCAGTGGCGGTGGTAAGATCTAGAGAGCCTTAATTTTCACATCAACACCTATTTTTAAAGCAGGCAGATGGAGGTAATTTAGACAAGCTTCAATTCCATCTCTACACTCAGCAAACCAAGGGAAGACCTGATTGGATAATTTTTTTGTTTTCCTTAGTCTTGTCACCTAAAAGAAAGTTGACAGTCCCCTATCAGTGTCCTCTTATGTCATCACCAAATCACTCCTGCCTCCGTCAGAAAAACTTAAGCTGGACACCAATCTGTTGCACAGACATGACCTCACAAGGCCCAAGATATGGGGGCTCATTTGTGTTTAATGATTTTTTTTTCCCTTTTTTGTCTTCCCCACAAGAAATCTGCTTTTAGAATGCATGGGAGAGGACTGTCTGCTACTTCTTATTAGTGTAATGTCTAAGCTACCTGAGAAAACATGATTACAGTCAGTGTTCAAACAAAGAAAAACTTCAGTTCTAAAAACAGTAAATGTAATGGTTTGGACCATATTAATTACGTAAACAATGTCAATAGATGGTGAAGAGAATTGATCAGTAGAATGACTGCTGAAAATGTTTTAAATGGAAAAAATACAATGAGAACTTCTTGCTTTTATTTCTGTAGCTGACAAATGCTTTCTCAATTATGAAGGGAAGAAGTTTGGGATTGATTGAGGTCAGTATGTATAACAGCATTATTGTAGATAACAAATCATAAGTCTATGGATTTTTCCAACATTTTCCACTAATCTTACCTGGGAGGAAAAATAATTTCTTAAAATTTGTTTATTTTGCAGATAAATTCTTTGACATTTAAGGATTGCAAAATATCCTTTGGGAAGAATAACAAACTAGAAATAGATTGTGTTGGACTTGTAACTCAGCTGGACACTGTGAAAGATAGTGTAATAGGCTACATAAGGGTTTGCTAATTGGACTTGGAATTCATGAGGGAGAGGAGTTGATAACTCTGAAGTGACTTAAGAGAGAATAACATGTCAGTATTACAATAAGATGAAAATATAAGTCAGCATGAAATGATACTGGAAATCATCAGTTGTGAATATACTAGGTGAGATGCTATTTTTAGTAAGAGTCGCAATTATTCCACTTTAATAAATATTTACAAATTGTTTCAAAAATCTGTTATCAACTGGCTGGAGTGAGTATATAGTGTGAGCTTGTAGTACTGGCATATTTATGTATAATAGTTTGTAGGACGGGGTGTATGTGATAAGAAAAAATAGCAATGTGTCTTCACTCAAAATAAATGCCTGAGATTCCAGCTGGATTTTAAAATAAATTCCAGTGCTCTAAAATACATGGACTTCTAGCACAAAAAAAGGTGTTAATTGGTAGCTCTGTGTTTAATATTGTAATATTAATATTATCTAACTTCTCAGTAAATTAAATAAGAATATCAAAAGGGAGATGAAATGCAGAACATCATGCATTTTAAACCACTGACTTGGAAACTCCAGTCTGTAGCAACAGAAAATTAAGTCTTTCCATCAATATAATTGAAGACTGCTGGACTGCTGTTTTCATCTGCCTACAAACCTCTGCTCTGTCTGACAACTTCTTATAGTCAAAGACTAAATGCCAGCTAATAGGTAGAAAGTACAGGTAGGAAATGTTAATTTGAGCATTGTGTAGGAGATAGTAACTGCATGGAAACCATTATAGATATTTGCAAAGGAAGAATGTCCATAACCATGCGAAGTATGCTTAGGTGTGCATCTGTCAGTGTAGAGTACCAGATAGGAAGACATCAGCCATAGGGAGAGTTGTCAACTTAATAGAAAAGAGACACATTAGTTGAATGTCTGTGAATTAGATTGGAAACTGCATGTCAATTAGTCTTCTGCTACAGATCTCAAAGGGAATCAGACCATTATAAAAGCAGCATAAAGCAGGGTCAAGGGTAATCCATATATCCAATCTCTGAACAGATTTCACCTTCCTCACCATTCATTCATTAAACAACTGCCAATTGAACTCCTATTGAATGTCAGTTCCTGTTCTAGGCAATGACTGAGGAAAGAGAAGAAAACACTAAGTTTTTCTTTAATCCTCCAAAGTAAAGGAAAGAGAACAATGTAATAAGGACTCAGAAGGAAAGCATAAACTTAGGAACTAACAACTGCAAGATTAATAAAATTGCAGAAAACTAATCCGAAAATTCAGAAGAGTATAAAGGGAAATAACCCCAGAAACTAGGAAAACTTTCTTTTTAAAAAATGTAAAATCAAGAGAATTAGATGAGCTAAAAAGGTAACAAAATAAGAAGATATTGCAGAGAAATAAGGAAAAAAAATAATGAAAACCACTGAAAGTCAGAACAAAGAATGGAAACCACCATTTGGATAATAATATTTATAAGGGAGAGACCAAAATGGCTACATAACCAGAAATTTTTAAAACATTAATCAAATATATCATCTAATGCAACTTTTCTGAGCTGATGAAAGATACGGAGTTTAAATGAAATCACTCTATTCCAGTTAGGATTTATTGAAGATTTGCCCATATTCCTTGGCAAAAATATTGACTACAAAGTAAAGAAAAAAATGTTTATTTACTGGAGGGGGGAGGGAATCAGTCTCCTGTATTAAGACACAAACAAGGGTAGCCTCAGAAGGCTCCATATATCAGATTCAATGACAGTGAAGCTACATCTACAGATTTTTTTTAAAAGATTTATTTATTTATGCATACAAGCTGGAGTACAGGCCAGAGGTGTGGGGTGGCAAGAGGGTTCACCAGAGACAGAGCGGGGAGCAGAACAGGCAGATCAGAAATACACTGCTGAGGGGGGCAGCGGGCAAAGCAGGAGAGGTCTGCCGCACCATGTGGGATTCTCCCCGGCCGGGCGTCGAACTTGCATCGCTGTCGAACTCGCATCGCTGCTGCCGCTGCCGACAGCTCTACAATGCAGCGCTTAACTGCTGCGCCACCAGGAAGGCCCCAGATTTTTTTTTTTTTAATGAAAATGGGATAATAAAGGGCACATGGGACCATGGTGACGGGTCACGGGTGAATTGGTGGGGGGTTACCAAGGGGGAAAACAAAATGCAAAAGATATAAATAACAATAAAAAAATTAAACATAAATAAATAAATAAAATATCTCCCACCAGAAAAAAAAAAGAGAAAGAAACAATGTTTTACATCTTTGTTAATTTTTTTTTCCTGTGCCTATTTTTTTATTGTTATTTATGTGTTTTACATTTTGTATTCCCCTTGGGCAGCCCACCACCAATTCACCCGTGATCCATCTCCATGGTCCCCTGTATTCTCCTCTCTTCCACCTTGTGCCCTTATCCTCTCATCTCCCCCCCCGCCCCCCGCTGAGTGTCTTTCTCTCACCCGGCCTCCCTATAGTCCTGTTATAAGTGAAACCATTCGATATTTTTCTCTTTCTTTCTGGCTTATTTCACTGAGTATGAGTCCCTCTAATTCCATCCATGTTGCTGCAAATTGCATGTGTTTATCTTCTTTCCATGCTGAATAGTATTCCATTGTGTATATGTACCACATCTTCTGGATCCAATCATCTATTTTTGGACATCTGGGTTGCTTCCATACCTTTGCTATTGTGAATAGTGCCACAATGAACATACGGGTGCATGTATCCTTTCGGATTAGT
>PVIJ01021570.1:0-18209 GCA_004024925.1 Scalopus aquaticus | reverse complement strand
TAAAAAAAAAAAAAAAAAAAAAAGTCCAGCGAGTTCAACGCCCAGCGGGGGAGAATCCCACATGGTGCAGCAGACCTCTCCTGCCTCACCCACTGCTCCCCTCAGCAGAGTATTTCTGATCTGCCTGTTCTGCTCCCTACTCTGTCGCTGGTGAACCCTCTCGCCACCCCACACCTCTGGCCTATACCCCAGCTTGTAATGTATAAATAAAATAAATCTTTAAAAAAGAAAAATCCTACCAAATAGAAAGATTCTACTTTCAGATAGTAGGGGAAACCCATAGTCACTAATTATTATAAATGGAAGACTGATACAAAAAAAAGATAATTTTTTTGTTCTTCATATGTAGGGAGAACGTCATATGTAGGGAGAGCATTAGGATTCAAGAGGAAGAATATGTGTGTACATGTGTACACGCATATGAGACTTACATGGAATTGACTCAGGTAATTAGGACATCTGTCAAGGCCCAGAGTCTGCTATTGGCAACCTGGAGACCAGTAGAACTATGTGTATAATTCCAACCATTTGTGTAATCTCAGTTCAAATGCAGAAGGCTCAAGACCCAGGAATCAGTGTTTCAGTTTCAGTCATAAGGCATGAAAAGAAACATATCTCAGTTCAAAGTCAGTTTGGCAAGAATTCCCTTTCTGTTCAGAGAAGAATCAGTCTTTTTGTTCTATTCAGGTCTTCAACTGATTGCCCATCCAGTGACCCTCATCCAGTCTGCTTTACTCGATCAGTTGAAATATTAAATTCATCCAGGAACATTTGGCCAAATATTTGATTACCCTGTGGCTAGTCAGGTTCACATACAAAATTAACTATCAAAGATATATAAATAACAAAGTGAACAGAATATCCCCTCTCCGCTTACATTAATTCAATGAACACATAACAGACACATACTATGTCCCAGAAATTTGGGCTTCTCTTGCTTCCATGTCTTCACTCCACAGGGTCTAGCTCTGCTCCCTGCCAAGGTGGTGGCACCTGTGTGGGACTAGTGAGCTGGGATGCAAAGGCTTCTCTGGTAACAACCAGAATGAAAATGCTCAGCCCCCAAGGACAAAAACTCCCTGCTCAGGTTTTCATTTCTAGGCAATGCTGCTAACGAGAAACTCTTCTTTTTCAGAGAAATCAAAGAAAGGTTACTTGGAATGATTCACACAAAGGTTCTCAAACTTGCCTATACTTTTAAAATCACCTTGGGAGCTTTAAAAAACTACTTATGCTGGAGTTCCAATTAAATTAGAACATCTGGGGGTGGAGCCAAGATATTCATAGTTTTTTAATGCTCCCAAAATGATTCTGAAGTGTAGCCAAGATTGTGAATCACTGATTTACACAATCCTGTTCTTCAGTATGCAGGGTAGGCTCATGATTATAATTATCCACTGCTTACCTGCCTGCACTAACATATACATTACTATGCTTTCTTGCTGAGGCAGAAGTACAGCAAGGATGAGAAACAGTCCCATTAATGACAACTGCTTCTACTAAGATGTACAATCAATTGGTCAGTGAAAAAAAAAAATCAGTCTGGTGTCACTATTGACAACTGTCTTTGGTTTGAGGTCCAGTGACTCATGCATTTGTGCTTAGTGTCTTGCTAGAAGTAATCCTGCTTGACCTGCCTGTCCTGTAGTCCTGCCACTGCTGTTCCTTTTCAATGACAGTGCAGAACACCAACATCTCATCCAACTGCCTGGTCCTTGCACCTGAGTTTGCCCTGATTTTTCAGTGTGATAACATTATAGATATTGTTTACTGGACTGTAGTAACACAGGAGGCTCCTCCTTGCAGATTGCTAGCAGTCAGAGGCAGTTATTTGTTTCTGGGCAAGGCAACCTAAGAACAAAAGAGGGAAGCAGCCTGATTTATGCTAAATGAGCTACTGCAAAGGTGCAGGAAGAAGTGCAAAAAGCCCTCAACACCCTAGAGAGACCGACACTAAACTAGTAATCGGGGTGCTGCTGGGTCAGGAAGGGGCACTTTGTGGTGGAAGGCAGCCAAATTCAAAGCCTTTCTCGTCCCCAGTTCCTGTCTCCCATGACTAATGGGGTCAGTTCCAGAACTGTGGAGACTGGCAGAGGTAATATTCCTGAGTAGTTTAAGAACATAGACCATCAAGGCAAAAGCACCTGGGTGTGAATTCTAACACTGGCACTTATTACCTATGGGCCTTTAGGCAAGTTATTCTCCAGTTTTCTCACAATTGGAAAGGGATAGGGATAGTACCGACCTGTTGAACTTATTATGAGACATAAAGCATGTGATGGGGCTAAATGGGGCTCGGCATACAGGCATTCTCAAAATACATCATTCTTAGTGTAAAATGTACCTCCCAGGAGTATTTGCATTTTAAATTATACCAGTAACTCTCAGGAATTCTTACGTCCCATCAGAGTCCCATCAGCCTGGGACTGTCCTGGTTTTAGTTGTGCTACAGCACAGGCCAAGGAGAAGCCAGCCTGGCACCAGACCTCACACCCACCTGTCCACACACCAGCAGCAGCAGGCGGGCCCAGGAGTGTGTACGGGACTGACCTTTCTGCCACATCTGATGTGTTTGCATCACCTTTTCTACCAGTTCCAATTACTCTCTCTGGTTCATCTCAAAGATTAAGGGCAAGGGCCCTGTCCCAACCAGTTCCCTGAAAGTTTTAACCTTACACCTCCTGAACCAGGCAGACACACTTCTCATGGAGGTCAAGTCATCCATTCTCATCCATTTTTAAAGGTCCAACCTCTGGACCTTTAAACCTCACAGCATCTCTCAAGTCAGACCCCTTCCAGAATAGCCATTATCCTCACCCAGGCAGGGTTTAGCTCTCAAAATTGCTACTGAGTTGCCAGGTCACCTACTAGTCTGATGCCCTAATCCACGTCTTTAGGTCCCTCAGAAGGAGTCCATTTAAATGCAGTCTACATTAAAAATACAGGCAACAACAAATGCTGGAAAGGATGTGGAGAAAAAGGAACTCTTCTACACTGCTGGTGGGAATGTGAACTGGTCCAACCACTATAGAAGGCTGTATGGCGATTCCTCAAACTGCTAAACATGGAGCTTCCATACGACCCAGCAATATCACTTTTGGGAATTTACCCAAAGGACACAAAAACACTAATCCGAAAGGATACATGCACCAGTATGACCACTGCGGCACTGTTCACAATAGCAAAGGTATGGAAGCAACCCAGATGTCCAAAAATAGATGACTGGATTAAGAAGATGTGGTACATATACACAATGGAATACTATTCAGCATTCAAAGATGAACACATGCAATTTGCAGCGACATGGATGGAATTAGAGGGGATCATACTCAGTGAAATAAGCCAGAAAGAAAAAGAAAAATATCGAATGGTTTCACTTATAACAGGACTCTAAGGAAACCAAATAGGAGAGACACAATCGGGGCGGGGGGGGGGGAACGGGAGGGGAGGGTAAGGGCACAAAATGGAAAAGACCACAAGGGACCATGGAGATGGATCACGGGTGAATTGGTGGTGGGCTACCCAAGGGGAATACAAAATGTAAAAGACATAAGTAACAATAAAAATATATATAAAAAATAAATAAAATCTTTAAGAAAATTGAAATAGGAAAAATATAAATAAATAAATAAATGCAGTCTAGCCACCTGACTCCTCTTCAGTAAGAGGTTTGAGTGAGCCGTAAAGCTGAGCTTTCTTTACTTTAGCTTCCAAAACATTCCATTTCTCACCTATCTGCTAATCAAACCTCCTACTCCTGCTCCCAACTCTCCTCCCTCCATCTCTCCTTTGATTCTTCAGTCTTATTTTAGAATCATTGCAGATATTACACATTACAAATATTGCAGATAGTACACATCCCACAGCAAAGATTTCAGCAAAACATCATCCAGTAAATTATTTCAAGCTTATAACCACAGAACCCTGATTAAATATTTCATAAATGTCTTTCAATCTCTATATTGCTTAAGAACTACAAGCTTCTGCAAGCTTAAATAACATAATAGAAATAACCCAAGTTAACAATGAGATCTACCTTTTTTTTTTTCCCCATTTAGTTCATATGTCTATACATTTATTTGTCAGATGTCAGGTTCCTGGCTTTTGAAATCCCGGGGAGGAGGCCAGCCATTGCCACTGCTCAGAATAAAGTTTCCTGGCTTGTCTGTGCCACTAGGAGACTGTCACAAACTTCATCACAAATTTCCCTCAAAATTAGTTTTCCCTCTCCATCGAAGCATGTCTTTTTTCTATGATTTTACCATATTTGGGATTCAAAATTTTTCCAGTGAGACACAATGTTATAGAACATTTGCTTTTGGAAAGGACTGTTACAATAACCTAATTGAGAGATTCCCAAAGCATGGGATGCATTTCACTGATAGCTGACAAGATCATTGTAGGGGGTATATAGACCAAACATTGAATAATAGTTACATTGATAGAATAGTATTCTCTTTTAAATTCTTTTCTGGTCCTCTGACAGGTATAGGAGAAAAATCTCAATTTGGCTCCGCTGCGATGTCTCTGTTCCTTTCTGGCCTGTCCTAATCTACCTTTCATATAGAAGTCTCTGTCTTAGAATATTTAGAGTACCTCTTCTAACTTTGAATTGAATAAGGTTTTATTTTCATTTATTGATTTTTGGTTTTTTGTGCCATTTTTAAAGTTTGTAGCTTTTAAAAGAAGTTTGTAAAATGAATCAATTTAAAAGTAAATTAGAATACAGATATATTCATGTTGCAAAATTTGTGAGAGTGCTATTCAAATTAGAGGGTTAGCTTGATTTTACTGATAAAGGAACTGAGGTAGGTGGATGGTGAAGTGAGGACAAGGACTCAGATTTGTTAATCCTGGCTCAGTGCTGTTCTATAATCCATTAGAATTAGGGCAACATAAGAAGGGAAAATGATGGGTCTTAATGTGCTCAAACATCCTAGTAAGAACTACTATACTACTTCATTCATTGAAAGACTTCCGTAGTACAGCATTTTAAAAGTACCTTCCCTCTCCTCTGTAAATCTCTCTAGGTTGTATGTGAATTTTTATGTAACGTTTCAGAAATAAGGAGATCAATGAGTGAATTATGGCCTAGTGAGTCTTCACTTTGATGTTTAACATATGAGCAAATAAAAAATGCTTTTGAAGTTAAGCAGTGAGTCCCAGTTAGCAAGTAACATAATTATATCAAACACTGCCACATGGCACTTTTAGCATCTACTACTTCCTAGTCATTTGATTCCAAGGACTCAGGCGGAATGCTATGTTTCACCAGGAAATTAATACAATCATAAGAAAGAATTACCTCCCACACGCTAAGATTTCATGTGATGCTTTTTGTCACAAGTAGAACAGAGCAGGATACACATTTCACTCCTAGGAAAATACTGTGTTTTCAAATGAAAATAAGTGCTTTTAAGATACCATTTTTCAGCACCCTTACGATTATTATTTCCACCTGGTGGATGGATTACCAGGAATTTATTACAAATTGACCAGGTTAATCTGTGACCGAGTCAGATGTAGCCTAGACGCGATTATAATGAACAAACACTGCCGTACTGTGCCCAAGTCTACAGCATTTTTCACCAACCCATGACAAATAGTATTTCTTGAGCAAGCAACATTTACTACGGAATGGGAACTGGGCAGGGTTCTTTGCACACATTATTTCTCGTCATCTTTATGACACCCGTGTAATCCCGATTCTACATGTAAAGAACTCATGACTTAAGGATTCAAATTAAGCAGCAAAGCCAGACTCCGACTCCCATGAGAAAAAGGTTAACCACAAACTCTGAGAAGTCGCCGCTCCAATGTAAAACTCCACGCCGACGTGGGGGGAGGTGAGTGAGACGCGACCAACTCAGATCAAATCATAATTTATTCATTAAATCGTCATTTACTCACAATGTACTTATTTACCCATGGCCCTTAGAGGCTGGTTATTTCTTTATAATAGGGAATGTGAAATTGAATAAAGGAAACCCAACTAGAAATGCAACAGAGACGCTATGAAGTGAGTCAAGGGAATGTGAAATTGAATAAAGGAAACCCAACTAGAAATGCAACAGAGACACTATGAAGTGCAGGAGGGCACCCCCCGGGCAGTCCAGAAGCCTCCTAGTCCAGGAACAAGCAGCCCACCACTTGGAGTCAATGAGAAAGCACCATAACCTCCCACTCAGTGAACTTTTATTCCAGACAGCCCAATATGCTTTTCTCTTAAAGCTTAATAAAAACCAGCTTCTTTGAACTTGCCTCTGGTTCACCATAGGGTGTCCCAGTTGCCCCTCGGCTATTTCCAAATAGTTTGACTAGCTAAAGACCTTGTTATTTCATTTTAAAGCTGACAATAATAAAAGCTGGCTGGTTTGTTTTTTTTTTTTTTTTAATCTGTTTAGGTGAGGAAAATATTTTGACAGTGATAACCATTTTAACCAAAAAATTCTATTAAATAAAATTAGAGAGTAAATAACTAATATATAACCACAGTCATATTGTTGCTGCTATTTTAAAAATACATATCACAGTGACCAAACCAAACTTGTCCCTTACAGTTCTGGAGGTCACAAGTACAAAATAAGTCTCACCTGGGTGAAGTCAAGGTGTTGGCAGGACTGGTTCCCTCCGGAAAAATCTCAGGGAGAATTTTTTCCTTGACTTTTCAGTTGCTGAAGATCTACTTCAGTCCGCACCTCACGGCTGGTTCCTCGCATCATGCCACCCTCTTGTCTCCATCTTCACCGTCGCTGCCGACCTGTGTGTCAGCCCACTCTTAAGATCGTGATTTCACGAGGCACACCTGATAGCTCAAGGTCTCCCTCCTCAAAACACTTAACCTAATTATATCAGTAAAGTCCCTTTTGCCATGTAAGCTAACATATTCACTGTTTCTGTGAGTTATGACATGGTTATCATTGGATGGGGGAAGGCATTATTCTGCAGACCGTAATTACCCACATTTACATTTTTTAAGTTAAGGCAAAATTAAAAAAAAAAAAAACTAGAAAGGACACTAGCCTTTACTGTTAATCACCTTTGTCCAATTTCCAATTAACTTGTTTTCCAGGACTTAACTGCATAGATAAGTAGTGTTTTTTGTTTTTGTTTTTGTTTTTGTTTTTGTTTTCTGGCTGGGAACTTTCTAGAGCTCATTGTGTTCCTCTGGGTTGTGGAGCAGCTGGAATCCATGTGGATCTATGGATCCACAGGGATCCATGTGGCAGGTTGTATTAAAAGTTGTATTTTCCAAGTGTTTCGAACAGGGCTACGTCTCTAGTAGGAAGCAATCTTAACTCCGCTGCAGAAATAAAATATAAAATGCAGGAGAGATCTTCTTCAATTCATTCAATATTAGCAGCTCACTAATAACAGTGAGGAAGCAAAGAGATTTAAAGGAAGAGGGAGAAAATCCAAAGCTTCTTGACTGATAATTGAACCAGCTCATCATGTTATGATTAGCAGAGTGTATATCAAGAAAAAAAGCACATTATATTCCTGGGACCTTGCTGTTCTAACCATGGAAAAGTAGAGAACTAAAGGGAGTCCTTAGAATGAGGGTGGATGCCAAAGCAAAACTTTAGCAAAATCTGTGTAGAGCAAGTCTGTGCAGAAACATATTTACTTTTGTTTTATTTTTCCCTGGGATTGATAATTGGAAAACATTCACTCACTAAATTCTTTGAGGCACGTCTAGTCTTCTGATATCTCCATGTGATAAAAAAGAACTCCACAACTATTGCTACACAGATAGAGCTATGAGTTTATATATATATATATATATATATAATTTATTTACTTTTCTTATTCATATCTTTTATATTATTGTGTGTTCCCCATAGGTTCCCACCACCTGTTCACCCGTGGAGCCATCACCATAGTCCATGAGTTTTGAAGGTTGAACCTATTGTTTCTAAAAGAATCAAGTGAAGTTGAAAGTAAGTTTGGAAAATCATTAACACATTTCTACTTGGGAGTCTCCTGTGTTAGTGAATATTTCTCTTTTCATATTTGCTTCTAATAGCATTTCAATGTGTATATTCATCTCCTAGGAGGACATTAAGTGATATATAATGTTACTTTGTTAAAAAGCAGTATTATAGCATGCTTTTTTTAAAATGTGAAAATACATACAGGATGCTTTGAAACAACTAGCCATATGTAATAAAGTATTCCTATTACCCTAACTAGAATTCCCTATATCATTGGAGAGAGCAGGTGGTGGAGAGAATTTTGGAGCTAAGAGCTTCTAAAACTTGCTGCAGTGCTTCTCAAATTTTAATGCTCCTACAAAGCATACAAGCATAGTGTTAAATTACAGATTCTGATTCAGTACATCTTGGGGTTGTAGGGAGACTTATAGATTATGGATTTCTTATGAACCCCTAAGAGTGTCATTGATGCTATTCTTCCCCCTTTGAGTAGTGACATCATAGAGAACATCAAAAAAATTACAGCTTCCCAAGTACCATTCTAAAGTTTCCCACAGATCTCTACTTTTAATAACTCGATTTGCTTATTTCTATACCACCAACCTTGCACTGACTCAATAAGCTGAGTTGACCCAATGGTTACAATTCAAATGCCTGCTGGGGGCATGTGGTTACATAAATGCTTGAATTTCATTTCTTTTAAAATGGCTGACCTTAGATCTGAGGCATCCAAGAGGGGAGGGAGAGGGGAAGGGCTCAGAAGGAGAAGGAGCATAATGGTCTATGGTGGAGGACTATGGGAGGAAGAGCTACAGTGACCACACCTGATGGGAGAAATCCTCTATGTCAAAATATTTATAAGAATGTAAAACAATGGTACTTCATTGAATTAAAAAATGTAAAAAAATAAAATAAAATTGGTGATAAGCCAGTTCACTTCAGCTTTAATCACAAGCCTTTGAACTGCTCTGCAGCCACAAGACAATAGCAAACAAATGCCTTCTTCTTGCAGTACAAAGGCCACCCATGTATAACCTCTGAGCCTAGTTGGCAATCTTAACAAGTTAGAGGCCATGACCTCTGTGAAATTTGGTGCAAATTATGGGACACCTACTCCCAGAAAAATCCACAAACACATATGTACAATTTCATAAACAACTTCAGGAAATTGCATATTTCCTAGTCTCTCATGGATTCCTGAAGAGTTCATGAACTTCCAGCTAAGAATCCCTACTATGCTTGCAAATACCATCTGTTCTAGTGATAGAAAACTTATTAATTAAATCTCATCTTGGTATCATTTGACTTCTCTAGGCCAGTCCTAGAGAATGTCACCAATACCCAAGAAAGGGTTTCTCCTCACATCCCATCCCCCTAGTGCTAGCTGATTTCAGGCTATATTGCCCGCCTCTATTTCCCATCCTGTCTTGGCTTGCTCCCTGACCGAATTCTAAAGCATCCCCCTCAGTTGTAATTATCCCCCCTAAGACCAAGCCTCTGTTTCTCAAATCCCCTTTGCCAATCTCCTAACTTCAAGGTTGTTTCCTTTAATCAGATGTTATTACTTCAAAGACTTCTTAGTCAATCACTTAGTATTTTATACTTCTCCTCCAAGGATACTCTTTGACATCCCTGAAAAGGTCTTATGCCTCCCACTCTTGTAGTTTTGTCAGCCTTATAAGCCTTCTGCTTAAAGGTAACTTTTTGAAAAAAAAACTTAATACAAATATGTTTCAAACAGAAGAAAATATTACTTCAGAGGAGGTACAAAGAAATAGAGGAATTTTTGCATTAAAATGAAACGAACTTGGACTTGGATGCTAAGATGCATGCACAAGTGCAAACACACACACACACACACACACACACACACACGAGCTTTGGCATTGTGTCTTGATTCAGTTTAATTATTTTATCAGTTATTCCTGTAAATTTTCTTAGGAATTTGTTACTCCTCATTTAATGGTATCATAAATCATCAGTTGATTTACTTACCCAAACATTTTTTGCCTTAACTACATGATCAGTTAGCACTTGATCAGTATCAAGTTTTGTTCCTCATGATGAAGAGATTTTATAATTCAAGAAATGATTTGTTTGAGTATAAACTTCTTTTGTGATACATGTACTTGTTTAGAGTCCATAATAATGTTCTGTCATGTCACTTGGTGACAGTGGAAATTGCATTGACATCAGAGAGTGAAATCTTAAATGAACAAATAACTAATCAAAGTGAAATTATGCAAAATTAAATCTAGCAATATGTTGTTAGTCTCATAAAATCACAACTTACCTGAGACCTTATGAATATAATAAATATCCAAAGTATGACTATGACAATTATGGATGGCTATGGGGTATAGAATTGCTCACCTACACTTTATGAAGTTGCACCAATAGGCTTTAATTCCCATTGCTCAGTGGATCACCTGAGATGCATATGACCTAGATTTTTAGAGTATATTCAACAGGACAGATGTCCGCTTGTTCACCAGGGCCACCAGTTTAGGGTCTTATTTCTTATTAACTTTTCCTCCTCTTCTGTCTCATTTTCCCCACCTCTTCATTACTGCTTTTTACAATCACATCCTAAATAAAATGCTTAACTTGCTCATATCTAACTCTTTTCAGGGGAAAACAAAGCAAAGACAACAAGAAACTCAAGCAAGACAATAACCCCCACTACTCTGATCAAATCAAAGAAAAATATCAGAACTCCAGTCAAAAAACAGAACCCCATCCATGTTGCTGCAAACGGCACAAGTTTATCTTTTTTGATTGCTGAGTAGTATTCCATTGCGTATTTATACACACTTCTTTTTGATCCACTCATCTGTTTTTGGACTCTGAGGTTGTTTCCATAGCTTGGCTATTGTAAGTAGTGTCGCAATAAACATAAGGGTGTCAGTTTCCTTTTGAATTAGCATTTTGTATTCTTTGGCTATTTAGCTGGGAGTGGAATTCCTGGATCATATGGTAGCTCCATTTTTATTGTTTTGAGGAAACTCCACACAGCTTTCCATAGTAGCTTGGCCAGTCTACATCCTTACCAGCAGTGTAAGAGAGTTCCTTTTTCTTCACACCAGCACTTGTGGCACAACATTTTTCAAGTGCTGAAAGACAAATTGTCAATATAGAATTCTATAGTAACAAAAGGAATGAAGGGGAAATGGAGATACTCTCAGAAAAATGTAATCTATTGTTAGCAGACTCACTATAAAAGAATCTACAGGAAGTTCTCCAAACAGAAAGAAAATAATGAAATAAGGGACCTTGGAAAATCAGGATGGATCAAAGAATACAGAAAGATCAAACAAAATGTGGGTAAATACAGTAAAAATTCCTTCTCTTTCTAAATTATGATTGAAGCAAAGATTTTTAATAATGCTTGCTGTGTTTCTCAATGTATAGAGAGGAAATATTTAAGCCAAGAATAGTGGGAAGGGGACAGGAGTAAGGGGATGTAAAGGGAGATATGGCTTCTATATTTTGCTCAATGTTCTTACCACCAGGCTGTTGTGTTATATTAATGTAATGCCTAGAGCAAACACTACTTATACAAAAAGAAACACTCAAAAACAGTATAGATTAAATCAAAGTTGATTTTAAGTAACCCACAGGAAAGCAAGAAAACAGAAACATGAAAAATAGAACAAACAGAAAACAAAACTCAAAAAGCACAGTTATGAACTCCAAGAATTCCCATGCCAAGTGGTGTTCCAGGGTTAGCTGCCCAGGTTAAAGTCCAGGGACCATCCCACCAGGCAAATGCCCCAATCTCCCTTCCCCCAGGTGCTACACCTGTAAACTGGAGATAACAGCACCCACTTTCCAGGATTTTGTTGAGGTTTAATAAATTAACTTACATACAAAACCACTTGCCTGGCAAATAATAAATATCACATACATGTTTTTCAATTCAATAAAATAATTAAGTTCATTTCCCAACTAGGAGCAGAGAGACACTCAATTGTTTTTCATACTTATAATTTACACTATGTTAAACACACTTGCACTTTAGGCTTATTCCAACTTTTTAGGCTTATTTTCAACTATTTTTTGGATACAGGAGTCTTCTAAAATATATTCTGCTATTCATATGCAGTCCTATGCCTTCTTCCTGACAGGATAAACTTCAGAAGCTTCTATAAAAGGTGGTTTTGACACAGAACTAGAATAACTAAAGTAGCTTAAGTTTTCCCCAAATCTGTCTTGCCAGCACAAAAAAATAGAGAGTAGAGATAGTCATGGCAGATAATGAATCCTTTTTGTTTGACTTTAGCCTGATGAATTCACTGAAGTAGCATGCTGTCTTGGTTAAGAGCATCAACTTGAAGTTAAATCACCTGAGTGCAGATACCAGCTGTATCTTTTTTTTTTAATATTTGTTTGTTTATTTAGTAGAAGAACTGGGGTCTAGGCCAGAGGTGTGTGTGTGGGGTGGGGGGGTTTGAAAGGATTCACCAGAGACAGAGTGGGGAGCAGAACAGGTGGATCGATTGAAATACACTGCTGATGGGAGCAGCGGGTGAGACAGGAGAGGTCTGCTGTGCCATATGGGCCATCTCCCTGGCCGGGAATTGAACTCAGGCCTAAAAGGTGATGGCACTGAGGCTTAATCCATAGGCCACCAGAGAGGCCCTCTCAGCTCTATTATTTATTAGCTGTGCAACCTTGGAGACTTGTTCAACCTCTGTATGTGTCCATATCTTCATCCATAACTAGGAGGAAATCACAGTATCTACCTCATAGGGACATTATGAGGATGAAATGAGTTAATGCACCTAAGGTACTCAGCAGTGCCTGCCATTACACCAAATAGAAAAGCTAAGTGAAGGCCTCTTCATGATGGCCTAAATTCATCCTGAAAGCATGCAGTTAAGAAAATGATAAGGACTTCAATGTGAAACAGTAGAGAGTCAAAATACCACTTCTCCCTTGCTGAGCAATGTGCCCTGCCAAGAGTGTTGTAATGGAGTTACTGGTTATGTGCTACTACTTTGTGGCCCACCGAACCCTGCCTTCCCAACAAGTCACCGCAAAAGGGTGGGTGACACAAGTGATTTTGCTTAAGGAATCTTTTTTCATCTGAACTGATTCTAGCTACATGCACATGTGAGAGCTTAGCACATTTATTTGATGACAAACAGATTATCCTGGTCCGCAGGGGCATCTGAAAGGCTCATTGTGTGGTTAGAAATCATTGCAATTCTTAGTTAAAAGAAACTCCATGACTAAATGGGTTTATTCTTAGATTCCTTATGGCTGTGAATCAAAACATAAGGCCATGCTTTGGGAGATATTGTTTTGTTGTGTTTTTAAATGGAGTTAAAAATAAACTGTTAAGATCTCTTTTAAACTGTAGGCTTAGAGTAGATTCTATTTTGGGACATTATTACTCAGTATATAAACAAACTGTGCTAAGATAAATTGTACAAGACCCACAATTCCTTGCTACGAAAGAATAGCAGCTGGTTGTTGCAAAAATTTCAGCTTTCTCTCTGATTTGGTTTCTCCTCTCTTCATTTATTGTAATTGATATCTGAAATTCAGACATGAGACACACTACAAAAGCACCAATCCATCCATGTTTTTTAAGCTTGCAGCAAGATATTTAAGATCTGAAGAAATTACTCCATAATGGTCAGGTTCATACATCAGAGAAAACAGATGTTTGGAACTGATACACATCTTGAACTCACAATTAGTATGTTGAGGCAATGCCCTGATTTCCTGTCTCAGTTGCAGTGTTTAATATTCTGACATTTTCTTAACATAAACTATCAAATTATCCTGGAAATTACAATAGCTAAGCATTCTTATTAAACCTTTCCCATAACCCCTGAAAAGCTATGTATCCTGTTTTAAGGTGTGAAAAATTTTAGGACCAGGAGCCTAAGCAGCTTCTCCTGTTCATAACTGCTGAAAACAGCCTGTCCATTTTTAAGGCATAAATAAGGTTGGGATCTGGACTTCATAGCCTGGGGAGCTTGATCACTGTCCCAAAGAAAATTTCAGGAGGGAAGCCTTGTAGAGTTGCTTAAGAATTCCTGCTCCAGTGTGCTTCTGAGGCCTCACAGATTTGAAGGGAATTTAGTGTAAACAGCAGAGTCAAATCGAGGACTTCCAGCTGGGGACTATTTGCCTACCAAGCCCAGTGTGTCACAGGAGAAGCTCAGCAGAGCAAAAGCAGCGATGGAGGAGGCACTTCATCCTCTACAGCTGTAGCAGAACAGGCTCCAGAGTTAGAGCGTGGATTTGACTCAGCTCCACCACTTATTAACTGTGTGACCTTAGATAAGTTAAAAAACCCTTCTGTGTGATAATCATACTGTCATGCTGGCAGAATTGTGAGGATTAAATGAGCTTAGCCAACAAGAATAGTGCCTCTCAAGAGGTATTTCTTATTTCAGTGTTCTTATTATTATTAACATTCTTGTGTACAGTAGAAAGGTGTTTACAATGGATGTTCAAAAGTCAAGAATCAATAAAATGTGTTAAGTGCCCACCACTCACTCATTCCTGGGTTAGGCACTCAGCGCTCACTGATATAAAAACATATGGGTAAATGGAGGAGAACAGACAAATCTGCCATGAAGAATTCCAAATAATTTGTGTAGCTACTCAAGCATTACTCCCCACTCACAGACGGTGGATGATGTTTGGCGTCTCTCTTCCAAAGAGCACACTATGGATAGGGATGGGGTCCCCCGACTTCACAGTGAAGAAACCTTGCCGACACTACCCCCGCCAGATGCTCAAACTGGCCATCAGTGGTGATACATCATGGTAATGCTATGTCCACTCGGGAGAAAAACATCAGGAAAGGCCCAGTTGAGGAACATTCAACAAAAAACCTACCTTGTATTCCTGAAAACTGCCAAGGTCATCAAAAACAAGGAAAATGATAAATAGTCATAGCTGAGTGGCTCCTAAGAAGACATGACAAATAAATGTAATGTGAACCTAAAGAGATCATTAGGTACAAAATTAAGAAATCTGAGTAAAATACAGATCTCATTAGTAATAAGTCATTTGGGTTCATTCACTACTACAGACCATAGTAACGTAAGGTTACTATTAGGGGAAATTTACTGCAAAAGTATTTGGGAATTCTGCTGTCTTTGTAATTTGTCCGGCCATCAAAAACTAGCTTATTAATTTTTAAAAAATGGTATGGGTTTGACTTACAAGAAACTCCCAGAGTAATCAGGGATACTGGTAATGAAATCATAAATTATCATGTGGTGCATTGTATGCAACAATGCAAGTCTGTGAGATACACAGAGCCTGCCCAGAGCACAGAGGCACTGACTGAGGCTGTGCCTGGTATGGCAAGTTTTTATGAAAGAGCCATTCAAGAGTAGAATTTGTCCAACCAACACTTTTGGTTGACTCAATTCACAGTTGCCCGAGTGCAATTTTCAAGAATGAATCAGAAGGATATCTAAGCAGAAGGATTACCTGGGTAAGACTTTGAAATTGTTGTTTCTAACCTTTTGGTGTTGTGAGGGTGTTACATGTAAAAGGAAAAAGCTGAAAAAACAGGGGACTGACAAGGGAAGAGCTGGAACGTTCAGAAATCTCCTGGCAGCCAGACTAAGGACAAGACCTCACTAGCAGAAGGCTCAGCCCATCAAAAGCATTTTCAAAAGAGAATGACTTCAAGAGCAAAGCAGCAAGAAACATTTTAAATGTTTTTTAAAGTAAAATGCCTGTGATTCTTCCCCTATTAGAAAAGACAGCTGAAAGGTACTGGACCTAACCTACTTTTAATTTCATTTGTCTGCTAATGTTATCAGGTCCAATTTATTGATGGCTAATAGGGTCTTTCTAGAGAAAAAATTCATAACAAGAGAAAAAGATCTTATCATTAGTTAGAATCTTCTCCTAGAATGAATAGATAGCAGAAGGGCCCAATCTTTAAAGCTTGGCCTGGACAAGTCTTGATCATCTCAACCTGTGTGTGGGTCATGTGAACCCACCAAGTCAGTGAGGGTGAGGATGTAGCTGGGAGTTGGGGTGAAATGTACTTTTACAATGGGCTAAAATTGAGGGAAACACCCTAGGGATTGGGCTCCAAAGGAGAAATAAGCCAGCCGCCCAGAAAGGCTATTAAAATTAGAATACTGTTCTCCATCACTTTTTGCAGAGAAAACTAGCAAACTCGCACATCATGCAGATTTAAATTCCAATTTCTGAATATTGTGCAGCTTTAAAATCCAACTTGTAAGATCCATGACTTTGCCCAAGCAACCCTTTAGGTGTCACAATGATGGGAAGATGCAAGAAAGCAAGATGTCCCACAATGCTTAGGACAATCTACCCAAAAAACAATTGTCCTGCTTGCTGAGTGCTTGTTACCTGTTAACTCCAGCGGGCCTTAGGGAGTAAAACCTATGTATAATTATCAGAGCCTAGAATTTTGTTACATATAAATGCAAAGTATGTACCTTCTATAAGACACTCATTTTACAGAAACTCAACTAATAAATAAATCAAAGAAAGAGTTTTTGTATTGTTTGAAATTTCCAAGATTTTTTCACCATATGGAAAGCACCATGACTTTTCTTACAACAGCACTGATGATTGTTTTTGGATCCCTGGCTGTGTGAGCCTGCATTTTTAGTCCCTGCATTCCCAGAGGTTCCACACATAAGTGCAAGCTTCCAACACCTTCATTAGCTCTTCTACTGTGATCAAGTTAGAAAATTTACATATTATAATACCTACATCACTTTAGTAGAAATTACATTTTATTTTTCCTTTATATTTTAACTAGATGTTATATTTATGTTTTGTTGTTGTTATTTTTCAAAGGATAACAGTTTAATTTGAAACATACTTGTATAAATCGGTTTTTCATTTTAGGCAGTAAAGAGGACATTACATAATGATTGCTATGGTTAGACCGTGGGTCTGACAGGATTGAGAACCACAGTATTAGATATCAGCATAGACACGGAGGAACACCCGTCTCAGCTCCCTACCTTTCACCATCTCTTGAGAAAAATAAATGGCCCTGGTGGGCTCTGTTATTCTAGAGAGTTTCTAGACTGAAACTACAAGAAACTCTGCTTGAGGAAATTCCTGAGGGCAGAAACCAAATGAGCTCCAGGAGTGACTCAGAAATTTGAAGCTACTCTGAGGTCCAATTAAATGAAATTAAATTAAACTCCAAACATGCTTCAGAAATGTCAGGGGAAGTCTAATTTCCTTAGGGTTCTGATACCAGGCCAGAAACGGGTTCTGCTTTAAAAGAGCAATATTTCATACACAGACAGAAGGAAGCCTCATTAACTGTTTTCTCAGAGAGTGGGGTATGGCTGCTTACCAGAGCTTCCTTCACAGGACATCAGCACCTTAGCTGGAATCGTTAGGCAGATTTGTTTTGGTTTAATAGTTGTTTTATTTTTTTCACCTCTATGAGGATTTAGTGAAGATGATAGTGTCAGTTAAGACAGATATGGAGAGACACGCCCCCAAAACATGGCGGCAAACAGACGCTAGGATCAGGCTCTCCTACAAAAAATCAATTTATGGAGAAAAATATCCCTAACTTTGAGAGCTGTCTCTAAGAGAACCGGATACCCTACGCAATACAATCGATCCCGGGGGTGCTTTGGACTTAAAAATAAACTGAAGAGTTGGAGTAAAGAGAAGAGAGGGGACATCTAATCCCACACAAAGGAGGAGCAGAGAGGCGAGATGGGCGGACCAGCTTCCCCTGAGAGCCACTGAATACAAGGTTAGAAACTGCGGTGAGATCGGAGGGCTCCGGCCAGCCAACTGGGAGCGCAACCCCCACTCCCCCACCCCACGACGCCCCTCTCTTCCCTGCTTGGCAGCCCTGAGGAGCAGGAAAGCGGAGGGTCACTGTGTCCCATCCCCCACCTGGGGCTAGGTAACATCTCACGCCATGAGAAACACAAAACTTCAACAAAGAAAAATAAGAAAATCCGGAAGCTATCCAGTCACAGCCAAGGCAACTCAGACACTAGGGAAATACAAACACTCCTGAGCAAGTAAAACCAGGAGTCATGCCCGCCAGCACCAGTGGAAAACTACGAACAGAACAAAGCAGAAAACCAACAATGGGAAAGAAAAAAGTCACAAATGATCCTCAAAACAATACACCACAAAAAGAAAATCCCTCTCCAGAACCCATTAATATGGACATAGAAGATTACATCCACCTAACAGATAAAGACTTCAAAATAGCCATCACAAAAAAAATTGATAGAATTAAATGAAAAGAACAAAGAACTGAGGGAT
>PVIJ01021569.1:0-18211 GCA_004024925.1 Scalopus aquaticus | reverse complement strand
ATTGCTAAACATGGAGCTCCCATACGACCCAGCAATACCACTTTTGGGAATTTACCCAAAGGACACAAAAGCACTAATCCGAAAGGATACATGCACCCGTATGTTCATTGCAGCACTATTCACAATAGCAAAGGTATGGAAGCAACCCAGATGTCCAAAAATAGATGATTGGATCCAGAAGATGTGGTACATATACACAGTGGAGTACTATTCAGCATGGAAAGAAGATAAACACATGCAATTTGCCACAACATGGATGGAATTAGAGGGAATCATACTCAGTGAAATAAGCCAGAAAGAAAGAGAAAAATATCGAATGGTTTCACTTATAACAGGACTATAGGGAGGCCGGGTGGGAGAGAGACACTCAGTGGTGGGGGAGGCGGGAGGGGAGGATAAGGGCACAAAATGGAAGAGAGGAGAATACAGGGGACCATGGAGATGGATCACGGGTGAATTGGTGGTGGGCTGCCCAAGGGGAATACAAAATGTAAAAGACACAAATAACAATAAAAAAAATGGAAAAAAAAATACCTTAGCTATTATAAACAGTGATACAATAAACATAGGAGGTGCATGTATCCTTTTGCATTAATGTTTTTGTTTCGTTTTGGTGGATTCCCAGAAGTGGTATTACTGGGTCGTATGGAAGCTCCATTTTTAGTAGTTTGAGGAACCAGCATACAGCTTTCCATAGTGGTTGGACCAGTTTGCATTCCCACCAGCAGTGTAGGAGAGTTCCTTTTTCTCCACATCCTCGCCAACATTTGTTGTTGCCTGTTTTTTTTTTTTAATGTGTGCCATTCTCACTGGTGCAAGGTGGTATCTCATTGTGGTTTTGATATGCATTTCCCTGATTATAAGTGATGTTGAACATTTTTTCATATACCTGTTGGCCATTTGCATTTCCTCTTTGGAGAAGTGTCTTTTTAGCTCTTCTGCCCATTTTTTGACTGTATTGTTACCTTTGTTTTTGTTGAGTTGTGTGAGTTCTTTGTATATCTTTGTGATCAGTCCTTTATCAGTTGTATGAAGTGCAAAAATTTTCTCCCAATCTGTAGGGTGACTGTTTTGGTCAATGTTTCTTTTGCTGTGCAGAAGCTTTTTAGTTTGATATAATCCCAGCTTTTTATCATTTCCTTCACTTTCTTTGCTTTGGGGGATGTGTCTTTGAAGATGCTACTGAAATGTATGTCATGTAGTGTTTTGCCTATGTTTTCTTCTACGAAACAGCCCAGATGCCCAAAAATAGATGACTGGATCAAGAAGATGTGGGTACACATACACAATGGAATACTATTCAGCAATCAAAAAAGATAAACACATGCAATTCGCAGCAACATGGATGGAGCTAGAAGGGATCATGCCCAGCAAAATAAGCCACAAAGAAAGAGAAAACTATTGAATGGTTTCACTTATAGCAGGAACATAGGGGAACCAAATAAGAGAGAGACATTCAGTGAGGGAGGGGGAGGATAAGGGCTTGAAACAGGGGAGAAAAGAGCACAAGGGAGTATGGTGATGGTTCACGGGTGAATCTGTGGTGGGTAACCTATGGGGAATACACAATAATGCAAAAGATATAAACAATAATTTTTTAAAAAGTAAAGTAAAAGACATTAAAATCAAGAAAAGCAAAACAAAACAAACACTTGTACACAGACCCCCTCCTCTAGAGGTCTCACTTTAATGAGATTGTGGCAGATCCAACCACCAGAGTTTTCATAGATTTATTGGACACTTTTTCCCCAAATTATGTTTATTGAGGTAAAATAGTCTTATGTCATTGAATTTGCTTTGGGTGTTAGTGGTTTAAAACTCTACATACGTATATTTTCACACCTTGCCTGCCACCAGTGACCCAATGAACAATCTTTGATCCTTCTTCTGAGCACAAATTTTTCAAATTTTTGCACATTTTCCTCCTATATTATATATCTTTTGTTAATATTTTGTAAGCATTTATTATATCACTATATCTGATATATTTATTGCAAACATTTTGTTCTTAATTATAGTTTTATTTTCACTTTGTTTAACAGGTGTTTTGGTCCATAATAAGGTTTTATCCTTGAGGTCAAATTTTAGAATAATGTTCCTGTATGTGTTTTAACTTTTGTTATCACTTTAAAAATTTGTCCTCATTTACCATACTATAAAAATATCCTATGTTTTCAATACTTTAAACATTTTTATATTTAAACCATTAATATATATGGAATTTGTTTTATCATGTAGTGAAAGGTAGGACTCTAATATTTTTTTCCACATGGTAAGCACATCGTCCCTCCACCAGTATTGATCAACATTATCATACACCAATTTCCAATTTATGATGGTTTGATTTCTGTTTCGCTGCCTTATCGATATACTGATAAGTCATTGCTTTTATCTGTAACTTCATTATAAGCTCCCTCTTGCTGGTTTCCAAATTTTCTTGGCTATTCATGAATTTTAATTTTTTCCATAAGAATTTTAAAATCATTTTTCCCAGGTATACAAGAATTCCTACTGGGTATTTGATTGACATTGCACTGAGTCTATATGTTGATTTAGGGAGAAACTAAACTTTTATCATCTACATCTTATAATCCAAAAACACAGTACACCTCTCCACTTATTTTGGTCTAATTTTAATTATCTCATTTTTAAATTCTCTCCATAAGTATCTTGACATCTATTATGTTTTATAGATGTCTTGTTATAATAAATATAGTAAATTATATTTTAAAATTGCATTAACTAAGTTGCTATGTGTGATTTGAGAACACCATTAACTTTTTTATGGACGTATAATGAAGATACAACATTGTATTAGTTGCAGGTAGTTGCATAATGTTTTGATATTTGTATACAATTCAAAATGATCACCGTGATAAGTTTATTTCCCATCCATTCAAAGCAATTTTTCAAATTTTCAACACTATGTTCCTGCTATGGATTCTGTGCTTTACACTACACTACCATGACTTACTTATTCTATAACTGGAAATCTGTAACTCGTGACCCCCTTCACCATTTCACCCATTTACAGATGAGGAAATATGATGTGCAGAGCTTATGTACCTTGTCTGATGTTATAAGTCCAGGTAAGTAGCAGAGCCAGGATTGTAATGTAACTTCCATGAAACAAAAGTGTGTCAGCAATGAATTTTCTGTGACACAAGTCACTTTCCCAAAAACCAAAATGTGAATTATACCAAGGGTAGACAAACCTATATGAAAATGAATCTGATGAAATAAAAACTAGAAATGTTTGCAGGCTGCCTATTTCTCTTAAGAGTATATATTTGTTTCAAATGGAAAGCACTATATCTACATCAGCACTTAGGCATTTGTTAGCATTTCTCTTTCACTAAAAGGGCTAGAATTTCAGACACTATGTCATTAACACTCACTATGTTGTTTATGTGTGCTGAATTCTAATACTGGGAGTTTGAATACGTATTGTCTGCGATGAAATCTACTTTGGTGGGTGGGGTAGGATGGCAAACACAGACAAGGGGAGGTTGTTGAAGGATCTGGGGAAAGGAAGGTATCAAACTGCAATGAAACTAGAGACATAAGACAGATTAACCAGGACATTCATACTTGAGCAATTGGGACAGGCGTACAGAATTTGGGAAGGAAGCAGTGGGATGCAGAAAAGAAGGAGCGATAAGATATGATGTGAATTAATGACTTTCTTTCTCCACTCCCAGATGATAAATTAACAATAAAGGAATTTTGGAGGAAGGAGGTGGGCGTGAACAAGAAAGTTTGTTATTGTCTCTTCTTTATTCCCATGCCTGTTAAGTCACCAAAAGCCCATTCTTAGAGTGTCTCTCAGTCTGTGACTCAGCCTTGTAGTGGAAGTATCTCGCAATAAGCCCACCAATTGCAGCTCTGGAAAGTACACAGAACAAAGTTGGAGGTCTCACCCTTTCCGATTTCAAAGATTACAAAAAAACTACAATTATTACAACAGCGTGATACTGGCATAAAAACAGATAGATATATAAAAAGATAAAATAGAATGGAGAACAAAGAAATAAACACACACAGTGAAATGATCTTTGATAAGGGTGAAGGACCATTCAATGGGAAAGGACAGTTTTTTTTTAATGGTATTGTGGGGACCTCCCTGGTGGCGCAAGTGCTGTGCTTAACCCGTTGCACCTCCAGGGAGGCCCCATAATTAGTTTCAATGAAGATATATGGATAGAGTTTTAATTCAATAGGAACTGGGGCTTTTGTAAGAGGAAATTTCTCCCTGTCACTCTCTCTCTCTCTCTCTGATTTCCCCCTTCACACATACATGCACTGAGGAAAGCCATATGAGGACTCAGAAAGAAAGATTACATCAAGGATGTGTAATGTTAAATGTGTGATGTGAGTGGAGGGGATGGGGGCTAGTTTGAGGTAAGCCTAGACTACAATCTATGGTGGGATTTGGAAACCAAGTTTAATAGTGCAGGCTTTAACTTGAGGGTATTAGAAAGCCACTGGAGACAACCTTATAGAAATGGACAAATTTCTAGAACAATATAGTTTCCCAAGAAACAGAAATGTTGATTGAACAATGATAATTGTGGAAATTGAAACAGTAATCAAAAATCTCTCCCCAAATTAAAGCGCAGGACCAGAGAGCTTTAATAACAAATTTTATCAAAACTTGAAAGAACTTATGCCCATCTTACCCAAATTATTGCTAAAAATCCAAGAAGAGAGACTGCTTCCTGATATATTTTAAGATGTCAACCTCACCCAAATGCCAAAACCAGACAAAGCACAGAAAAAGAAAACTACAGGCCAATATCTCTGATGACTATTAATGCAAATTTCTTCAAGAAAACACTAGCAAATTGAATTCAACAGTGCCTCACAAAGATCATATATCATGACCAAGTGGAATTTACCCCAGGGATGCAAGGTTGGTTTAACATACATAAATCAATCAATACAATATCGATCAAAGATGAGATAAACATCATATGATAAATCAGTAGATGAAGAGAAAACATTTGACAAGCTACAATGCCATTTATGATTAAAAACTCTTAATATAGGATTACAATTCAATGGGAATAGAAGGAAGCCACCTCAACATTATGAGAGTCCATATATCACAAACCTATGATGAATATTTTACTTAATAGTGAAAAACTGGCAGCTTTCCCTTTAAGATCAAGAACAAGGCAAAGATCCCACCACTTGAGAGATTTTAGCTACAGCAGTTAGACAATAAATAAAAGGAATCCAGATTGGAAAAGAAGTAAAACTGTCATTACCATATGATACTATACATAGAAAATTCTAAAGACTCCACAAAAAAACTTTTAGAAACAATAAATGAATGCATCAAAGTGGCAGTTAGAAAATTAACATGTAAAAATGTGTCACATTTTTGTATACAAATAATAAGCATGAAGAAAAAGAAATTTAAAATATAATTTCATTCATTTTCACATCAAAAATAATCAAATACCAAGGAATTTTATTAACTAAGGAGGCAAAGGGTTTATACAACAAAAACTACAAAACTCTACTAAAGGCTATAGAACAAAACTTAAAGAGGTAGAAAGATATTTCAAGTTCAGTTGCGGGGAGAATCAATATAATCAAAATGACTACCATTTAATTTAGCAACAAAACCAACCAAACAAACAAAAACCCCTCAAGTAATACATGAACAACATACCTGAGTAGACAATTCTCCAAAGAGGCTATCCAGAGGCTAATAAATGTATGGGAAAATGCTTAACATCACTTTTAATAAGGGAGATGTAACTCAAAACCACAATGAGATGTCATCTCACGCTCATATAAATGGTGCATATTAAGACCAGAAAGAGACACCCAAGCACTGAAGCGCATATGGAGAAAGAGGAACCCGACATATTGTTGGTGGAAATGTAAACTGATGTGGTCATTTTGGAAAGCAGTCTGGACCTACCTTAAATAATTAAGAATAGAGTCACTAATATGTGAAATATAAAGTAACTAATTTATTAGCCCGATAAAGACAGCTTAATAACTAACCCTTGATAGATGACTACAGAACTGAAGCACCAAGGGTGGGAGAAGGGAGGGGAAGAAGAAAGAGGGAAGGAAGCACAATGATCTATGGCGGTGGAATATGGGTGAGTGGGTGGTGGGTGTACTATGGTGGTAATACGTGATAAAGATATCCCAATATTACCACAATTTAAAATAAATAAATAGCTAAAGTATAAGTTAATTGATTGAAGAAAAATCTAAGAATGGAAATACAATATGATCCCGAATCCCACTTTTGAGCATCTATCTGAAGAACATGAAACCATCCACTTGAAAAATTACAGTGTTTACTTCAGCATCACTTACAACAGTTCAGACCTGAAAACAACCTAAATGTCCATTGATAGAGGATTGGATAAAGAAGATTTGTTATTTATCTCTTCTTTCCATTTTTGGATTGGGTTATTTGTTTTCTTTTTATTGAGCTGCATTACATGGATGGAACCGGAGAGGATTACACTAAGTGAAATAAGGCAGGAGAAAGTTATATACCAGCTGGTGTCATTTATATGTGGAATACAAAGAAACCAAACAAAGAGTCAGATAAAGCCAAACTAGGAACTAACCTTAGGAAGCTGACTATAGAAGGGAGGCTACCAGAGAGGAGGGGAGGGGAGAGAGAAGGGTGGGAGGAGTGAGAACAAGGTTTGGAGGAAGCATAGTGGCATATGGTGGAGGAATATGGGTGCCTTGGTGGTGGCTGCATTGTAGTAACAACACCTGAGGGGGTTGGTCCTATACTTTTTAATACACAAACAGTGATGTACACCGATGTTACAGCAAAAATAATAATAATAAAATAAGATTTGTTATATTCACACAACAAAATACTATTCAGCTATAAGGAAAGAAAGTGTTACCATTTGCAGTAAAATGGAAGGAGGTTGGGGGAATTATGTGTAGTCAAGAAAGTCAGAAAGATAAAGACAAATATTGGATATTTTCATACATATGAGTAAAACAAGAAATCATAGCAGATGGGTGAACAAAGCAAAATGATTGTAAACTAGGAGAGAGTCCCAAACAAAGTGAGGTTTCTGAGGCTAATAGAGTGGGGGAGGGATAAAGGTACACAAGGGTATAAGGGATGATGGTAGGGGACAAAAGCAGATATACAGAGAAAAGAAACTTGGAGAAATCTATGTAGGAAGTAGTCATAAAAAAGAAATCATTATGCAAAGTAAAAGAAGTCAGCTCCAGTTGTTGTGTAATTCCATCAAAAAGATTTCTCTATAGACACTCTCACCGAATTGCTCTGTAAAATAAAACAAAAAACAAAAGCCACTGGAGGGTTTTGACAACGCCCTGACTAGATAGAGGGTGAGGTGCTGTGGCATTGTTTCTTCTCCGACACAGACAGAAGTTCTACTCTGAGGAAAGCACCCCACTCAGGACTGGGATTTCAGAGATGACAGCTAAATAGCGGTCTCCGGAACCCAAGGGATCTCTCTGACTGCCTGATACCCACTGGCCAGCTGACCAGGATAGGGCATCGCTCACAAACAGGAGGTCGGGAGGTCGCTGGCGCAAGGACCTCACAGCAAGGCAGTGGAAAACCCTGGTCTCCTGGCACTGAGACCAGTGCCTGCGCACTCTTGGTAGGCAACAGGCTGCACTATAACCAGTCACTGCAGAAGAAACAGGCAAATTATCTAAAAATAAAATTTCCAAATCTGTGCCCTCTTGTGGCAAAATCAAAGGCAGAGCTCATTTTGTGCTGCATCTAACTCAGTTGGGTTTACCAGCAAGTAGAAACTGTGGGGCCTGCCGCTGACATAGGAGGACAGCCCTACGTCCTCCGCCACCCCTGCAAATTCCCCTGTCTTGCGCTCTGGATCTATGCCAGCGTTGGATCAATGCTATTCCTGCTCATAAGACCTTAAGAAACCTTAACTTAGAATTTTGATGACCTTGAATCATTAGTGTGGCTGCTAGATGCAGACTCACTGAGGAATTCTGCTTTGCTTCTGTTACCACCTGATGCCTCACTTTCATTTCTTCCGTCTCTATTTTGCTTTTCTCATGCTACCAATTCTAACACTGTAAAAACAGTAGAGAAGAAAATGCTTAGACTGATAGCAAGAAGTTACATTGGGTAAATTGCTAATCCTCCCGGTTCTTCGCAAAGCCTCTCCTTCAAGACATCCAATTTCTAAAATATGTCTACCTGCAAAATGTCACCACTTTTCTGGTTTCCCCTTCTAGACCTCCTAACACTTATTACTAGACAAGGCTATCCATATGCCTTTTTTCTTTTAGTTGCCTGGATGAGCCAAAATTTCCCAGCTGGGCATTTTTACTGACGGGAATTTTTGGATGAGTATTACTGAGCAACTTCTGTATTAGTGATTTCTAGAAGTGGTATTAACTTACACTAAGCGCTGGTAATAGGTTCTGGACTGGCTGCCTCTTCTGACAATAGTTTACAATCGGCATTAGTTTACCCACTTCATAAAAAATTTACCCATTTCATATATGAGAAAATAGAGGCTTAGAGAGGATAAATGACTTGCAAAATGTTATACAGGCAGTAAGTATAAGAACCAGAGTAAAATTAATTTCATATTGGTCCAGCTTAGGTGTAAAGGAAAAAGCAAGATTTCCAGAGAGGGGGAAAAGGGAAACTGGTGCTATTATTCTTTCAGTTCTAAGCCACTGTGGTTTATAATTTTTACTATAAAAGCGAGAAATGACTGCACAGGACTATAGGACCATGTTTTCATCTAATTGCTAGCAGAGATAGGCATTTGGTCATTTTGGTCCATTTACTTGTAAAAGGACAAAGCAGGGCCTCCCTGGTGGTGCAGCAGTTAAGCGCTGGGCTGTGGAGCTGTTGGCAGCAGCGATGCGAGTTCGATGCCCAGCCGGGGAGAATCCCACATGGTGCGACAGACCTCTCCTGCCTCGCCCGCTGCTCCCCTCAGCAGTGTATTTCTGATCTGCCTGTTCTGCTCCCCACTCTGTCTCTGGTGAAGCCTCTCACCACTGCACATCTCTGGCCTGTACCCCAGCTGTATGTATAAATAAATAAATCTTTAAAAAAAATAAAATAAAAAAATAAAAGGACAAAGCAAAGAGCTTTGGATGAAGTGAATATATTATCATAGAGTCCCCGCCACACAATAGAAGCCAACATAAATGTGGGTAGAACTCAGGTTCTCTTTTAGGATACTTTTTTTAAAGATTTATTTTATTTATTTATTTATGCATACAAGAGCTGGGGTGTAGGCCAGAGGTGAGGTGTTGAGAGGATTCACCAGAGACAGAGTGGGGAGCAGAACAGGCAGATCCACTGAAATACACTGCTGAGGGGAGCAGCGGGCGAGGCAGGAGAGGTCTGCTGCGCCATGTGGGTTAGCTCCCTGGAAGGAGCTGCAGTGGCTGCTGAAAGCTTGATAGTGCTGAGACTTTACAAACCCTTGTACCACTAGGGAGGCCCTCTTAGGATACTTCTTGCACCACAATGACCTGTGTTAAAAGTTGATGAGAAAGAATGATGTCACCAAAAATGGCAGAGTGGGGAACTACAAAAATCTGTTATTCCACTAAAGTAACCATTAAGCTACTCAAACTGTCAAGATCAGGATTTTTTGGACTCTGGATTTTAATTTTAAAAAACTTAGAACAGGGGCCTCCCTGGTGGCGCAGTGGTTAAGCGCTGCGCTGTGGAGCTGTCTGCAGCAGCTATGCGAGTTCGATGGCCAGCCAGGGAGAATCCCACATGGTGCAGCAGACCTCTCCTGCCTGGCTCGCTGCTCCCCTCAGCAGTGTATTTCTGATCTGCCTGTTCTGCTCCCCACTCTGTCTCTGGTGAAGCCTCTCACCACTCCACACCTCTGGCCTGTACCCCAGCTGTGTGTATAAATAAATAAATCTTAAAAAAATAAATAAAAATAAATTAAAAACTTAGAACAACCATGGCCTTTAAAAGGGCTCGTGAGTGTACCCCATGGAATGTGGAGGGATTTGCACACACCCAAGCTAGACACATGCTCAGAAAAGGCTAGAGAAGACCTTAAGTTTGAACTTCGGGATCCATGTAAGGCAGAGTTGAGGGCTAAAGCAGAGTTATATGTGAGTTGGCTAAGAGGCAAAAACTGGAAGACTACTTTTTGCTCTGTTTTGTTTTTCTCCCCCATAACTTGGTCATTGTAAATAATATTGCTGCACTGAACATAGGAGTGTATATATCCCTTCAAATTGGTGGCCTTGAATTCTTCTGGTAGAATCCTAAGAGGGAGGGAGAGAGGGAAGGAGAAGGGAAGGGAAAGAAAGGGAAAAGAAGAGGAGGGGAGGGGAGGGGAGGGGAGGGAGAGATTGCTGTGAGCTTATGTCCAGCCTTGGGCATGTGCAAATCCCTCCATAGTCCATGGGGTACATTCATGAATTCGATCATATGCACCAGCCTACATTCCCACCAACAGTATACAAGGATTCCTTTTTCTACACATCCTCGCCGACACTTATTTCTGCTCCTACAACTTTGACGCAACAAAGCATGCTACTGACTCACACAAATTACACTATGGATTCAGACAATTCTCTAGATTATCTACCACTACATAGTGACTGAGTCTATATAGTGACTATATAGCGGTTGCTTCAAACTTCAAGTTTTCGTATCTCAACACTAGACCTCCTTGGTCATGTAACTAGAAAAGAGAAGTGGCAAGAGAGTTGCACATCAGCAATTAAATGTTTCAACCTGGAAAATGGTGTCTCTTCTGTTCACAATTCTTTGGCCAGAACTAAACAAACCTGAGTAATTATAAGAGGAACAGGAAATAAATATTTCTGATGTGTATGAGATGGAGGAGAAACAAATATTGTTGAATAGTAATGTATACCTCAGATACGGTTAGAAGTAGTATAACTCGTAGATAAAGAGGACACCTGGAGTCATAAACCCCTAAATTCAAAATCTAGCTTTGCCACTTGCTACCTAAAAAATGACTTAAGCCCTGAGTTTTGGTTTAAAGTACAGATAATACCTATCTAGTTATGTAATTATTTTAAAGGATCTTATGCATATACAATACACAGCACAGTTCCTGGTACACAGGAAGCATTCAATTCATTATTTTATATTATGCATTAAGACATACATAAAGGCATTGTGATCCACTAAGCTGTGATCGTGACCAGGAAAGTTTGCTATAGCTAATCTCATGGCAGTACCACTTGTAATATACACATTATCTCAGTTCTCAGTCATTTACCACTCTTTAACAGACTGGGAAAATATTGACACTGTTATAGTCCCTGCAATAAATTAAATTGAAGACTATGATGATAGCAATGTGTTGACAAGGAAAAAATTAATGTGACAGAGACTATTTCATTTTTCTAAAATGTCATAAATTTTGTAGAACAATGGTCATTTACTATAATCAGGAGCTACTCCAAAATTACATACTGAAATAGAAATTTGAAAAGGAAACGCACAGCAAGAGCAAGTAAATGACCCTGAAGAGCCTCTCAGAAGAGCTGTCTGTAATATCCTTTTATCTGGCTTCTGCAAACGCTATTACAACACCTCCTAGATAATTTTATCCAACCTTTTTCTGCCATCAACAAGGATCTTTTTAATAAATAAATTTTACACTATTGGAATGATGTTTGACCCTTCTAAAGAAAGAAGTATATATTACAAGTAAAGATTTTTTTTCAGTGAAAGGATTCATAATTTGAACATATTTTATGTTTATGGCACTAAATTCTCAGGTTTTATGCACTGTGTTATTTTTTATACTTTTAGATAATATGTTTATAAACATAGTAGTTTTAAGCTTATAGTAAGTAATAATGAGAAAATATTCTTCAACAGACATATCCATATTTAACAAAGGTTTTCAAATTTGTTTATCTGTCATTCTGTAATCAAATGTTGTTCTAGAGTTATAAAATTAGTGTATGTTCACTGAAAGCAGTGAAATGAAATAAGACAATGATCTTGTTTAAATATACATATAATTTCACATAAACACCATCCTTCCCTTCCTCACCTCCAAGTCTTCATATAACAGACTGTGTTTTATTCTACATCTTTCCCACTTGTCTCTGTGCATAAGTGTGTATTTTGCTTAACAATATTCATGAATAACTCTTCAAGTCATTAATGTAGATATAACATTCATTATCTAACAGGTTAAAATGCTCCACTATGGGTGTCCACCCATTGGTGGAGATTCAATTTGTTTCCAGTATTTTGCCATTATAGATAATTCTTCAGTAAGCATTCTTATACTGGTGTATAGTATCAATTAAAAAATATACACCTCACTTGTAGTGATAAAGGGAGAGAAAGAGTTACATTTCTTTTGGTACTGAATATGAAATGAAAAATATTCATAATAAGATATACCAAAACTTTTTACAGATTAATATCTTGGAAAGGAGCCTAGGACTTGGACACAGAGCAATTAAATCTTATTTTACAGATTTTCCCTGTTATTTGTTTATCTAAATCATAAACTGCCTTTGCAGCCAGAAAAATAAATGGAATTAAAAATTTGAAAATATGCAAAGATTATTCCTTCTGCAATTTATTAACAATTTATTAACGACAAGGACAGTATGAGCATGGAAGGTTGTTACTGATATGCTATTGAGTTTTACAAATAATTTTCAATTAGTTTATTACAAATTCATGAATGTTAGTTTCCTAAGGCTGCCATTAGCAAAACACCATACATTGGGAGGTTTGAAAGAAGAGAAATTTATTTTCTCACAGTTATAGACACTAGAAGTCCAAAATCAAGGTGTGAACTTGTCCATGGTCTCTCTGAAGGCTCCAGGAAAGGAACTCCTCCTTGCCTCTTCTAGTTCCTAGTCATTAGTGGTAATTCTTGGTGTTCCCTGACTTGTAGATGCATCACTGCAATCTCTGCATCAGCCTTCACATGGCCATCTACCCTTTGTTTCCATGTCTTCCCATGGCATTCTGCTCTCTTTCTCTCTGTGTCTGCACACCTTCTCTTCTTAATCCAATAGATCTCATCTTAACTAAATTATATATGCAAAGACCTGTTTTTCCATATAAGGTCACATTCATAGGTAATGAGTGTTAGAACTTCAACATGGATGGACACAATTCAACCCACAAGAAATAAACTAAAAACTTGCAAGTTTATAGACCTAAACATTAATAGCAAATGTTTCTGGGTATTAAGATTACTGATAACATATAAATTTCAGCATCTTTTATATCTTTTTTCTCTCTAAAACTAACTTTATTGTGATATGATGACATACGAAAATCTGTACAAATTTAATGAGTTGGTGAGTTTAGAGATAAGTATTTATCCATGAAATTGTCACCAAAATCAATACCATAAACATACAGCACTTCTAAAAGTTCCCTTTCACACTCTTTATTATTCTTGTATGTATGTGTGTTATAAAAACACTTAACATAAGATCTATCCTCTTAGCAACTTTTAAGTACTTAATACAACATGCAACTATAGGCACTATGCCTTACAGTAGATCTCTAGGATTTATTCAACTTGTATAACTTCAGTGCTGTACATTTTGACTAATACCTACCTGTTTTACACCCATCCCCTCAGTTTTTAGCAACTGGCCTTTAAAAAATATATATATATGTATTTTAATTATTGAGGTAACACTGGTTTACAATACCGTATATGATTTAGGGGTATAGTTTCACACCTCCTCGGATGTCTATGACTACATTACATTCACCACCAAAGTACCCTTCAATGAACATACATAAAATCAGAAAAAATTGAAGCTGAAAATGATCTATTTCATTTTGTTATGCACACACACATATACAAACACACACACACAGCTTTATCTTTAGGTGAGAATGGAATTTTCCATGAAGTTGGTAAGTAGAATGCTGCATATATATTTAATATGAAGAGTTGCCTGACTGCTCTGGGGTGCATTTCTCTTTTTATCTCTCTGTTTAGATCATAGTGTTATAGGTAATCAGAAAAAAAAAGCTGAAAATGACACATCCTATTGTGTTACATACCACATTCTGTCACACTTGAACACATACACATATGTACTTGTCTTTGATTAGAATGTACTTTCCGTGTGTGGTGCAGTCTATATATCTTTTGTCTGTAGTTTTCTGACTACCCAGGAGGTGTTCTCCTTGTCCTTTAGCTGGGCAGATGACTAGCTCTGGGCAGCAGCTATAACTTATCAATAATTCTATGCTTTCTAAAGAAAGAGAAAAAAGAACATATAGAGGAGGGGAGAGAGAAAAAGAGAGCAGAAGAGAAAGGAGACATGAACTCTTTTTTTAATGTCTGGAATATATTGCATACATATTCACGGTGGGATATTGAAGTAGCCTGATAAAATAATTGAGGTTGAACTCTATGAAATAATAGCAAATTATATGAAAGAAACAAATTCAAGCATGGTTAAATGATTTTTGTGGAAAAAAACAGTGATATTAAAAAATGATCTCATTGTACTGCACACTACTCTCCTTATTTTTCCCCCATGGTGGAAGATGTTTTCTTGAATACAGGAAGATGACATTATAGACTAGGTTGTTTATTTGTCTGGTGGCTCAGTCTGACTTCTTGCCAACTAGCAATGCAACTGCAGTTTTGGCTGTGACACATTTGCAATTTCAACTTTTCAAACAGAATTTGGAGAAAGAGTGGGAGAGAATTAGTGATTTGAAATGAAGTTGGTGGCGCAGTGTGTAGCCTCGATAGGGGTACTTTCAAGCATTCTACCGCAAAGATGGTAGGGCAGGAATGGGTGATGATTGATAGGAAGAACAGGCCCACCTGCTGTACTTACAGACAGACATGGGCTCTGATTTGGGCTTCCCCACTTCCCAGAAGTGAGAACCCAAGCATGAGTCTAATGGCGCCCAGTTCCCCAACCCACTGCCAATATAGTGTTAGGTGTTTCTTTTTCTAATTTATAAATCCAAATAGGTGAAAATTAAAATCATATTACTAATTTATTTGGATTTACTTAACTGTTACGAGGTTGAGGGTTTTCTTGTTTGTGTTAATGGGTTTTGCTGTTTGTTTTTAACCAAATCACTGGTATTTTTATTTTGTTTCTGGGAATGTCACTTCCACTCAAGTTTCATTGGCCAGGGTCAGTTCACAGCAATATCTAAATTTAAGGGAGTCAATTTAGACATTGGAACAATCCAATCACACACTTATAGTGGGAACAAATAATTTTAAGCAAACAATGATACTAAGTATGACAGACAGATTCCCAGAAGTGGAATTGCTTGGTCAATGAATGATAAGCATACTTGAAATATCCATAACTATAATTTTCAATGTTCAGAAGGAATATATCAATCAAATTTCAATAAGAAGGTACAAAAGTACCTATTTCACAATCCTTTCCATCTCTGGATGCTATCACTTTTTTTTCTGTGAATATTTTTATTGACATATACATAGAGAAAAATGCATGCATGGAAAGCATACATTGATTTATTTTTTTACAAAATAATCACATTTATGGTATAAACATCCAGCTCAAGATACAAAACATTACCTGCACCCCAGAGCTTCATCCCTGTTCCCCTCTGCAATTGACTTCACAGTGTAACCCACTATTCTGCCTTCTATCACCATAAATGAGTTGTGTTTATTGTTGAACTTTATAAATGGAATTATTCAGTATATGTGCATATCCTTTTGTTATCTAGGTACTTTTGGTCAATATTGTTTTTGTGAAATGTATCCATGTTGTTTGTAATTAGTGGTTCATTTACTTTCATTGCTATTACAATTTCATTATATGAATATAATGTAATTCATTCATGCTATTGTTGATAAACATTCGATTATTATTTTTGACGATTACAAATAATGCTGGTATGAACATTCTCATAAATTTATTTTTGTACACATATATAGGCATTCCTGTGTGCTTATATATCTGACTGGAATTACTGGCTAATATGGTAAATTCTAATATACATAGTTCATCAGTTTTCTACAGTAAATTTACACTCCTACCAGCTATGTATTAGTGTTCCCACATCCCACAGCCTTGCTGACACCTGTCTGTTTTTTTAAATTTTACCATTCTTTTTTTAAAAGATTTATTTTATTTATTTATACATACAAGAACTGGGGTACAGGCCAAAGGGGGGGGGTGAGAGAATTCACCAGAGACAGAGTGGGGAGCAGAACAGGTAGATCTACTGAGATATACTGCTGAGGGGAGCAGCAGGTGAGACAGGAGAGGTCTGCTGCGCCATGTGGGTCAGCTCCCTGACCGGGGATCGAACTCATGGTGCAGTGGCTGCCAATCGCTTCATAGTGCTGAGACTTAACCCCTGCACCACCAGAGAGGCCCTGAATTTACCATTCTTAATGGATGTAATAAGCTTGTGGTTCTAATTTGGATTTACTTCATACTTAATTTGGATTTACTAACAAAATTAAACACCTTTTTATTTTCTTTTTGTCTATATGGACATCTTATTTTTGATGCAGTTGTTATTTGTTATTTTAAAGAATTGGATTGTCTTTTCTTTATTGATTTGTACTTCTGTATGTATTCTGAATTTAAGTCCTTCCTCAGATATAAATGTTGCAACTATTTTCTCCCACCCTATGGCCTACCTTTTAACTCTCTTAAAATGCCTTAATATTATGAAGTAGAATTTATCGTTTTTGTTTGTTTAGAGCTAGTGCTACTGTTTTCTTTTAAAGGAATGCTTGACTATATCAAGTTCATTAAGTGCTTTTACCATTTTCCAGACAAGGTAAGAAATCTTGAAACACTTCAACTCCATTTACACCCACCTACCTTTTGTGCTGTTAAATATTTTAGCTGCACATATATTTTAAACTTTAAAAGATATGACTTTTGTTAGAAACAGCTAATATTCATGTAGATTTACCCCTATTAACTCTTGTTAGTCTTCTTCATTTCTTCTTGAATTATCTGTTTCAATTTAGGATTATTTCCTCTTGCCTAAATACATCCTTTTATTATTTCTTTTAGTGCATATCTGATGATTATATGTGCTCTCATTTTTTTGTTTCTCTTAAACCTTTTAATTCCACCTTCATTTTGAAAGAATTTTTGGCAGGTTGGACCTTTTTTGAAGATATCACAACACTGCCTTCTTTCATTATTTCTTTAGAAAATTTCATTGTCAAGATTATTGTTGCTCCCACAAAGATAATGTGTCATTGTTCTTAGTTACTTTTAAATTTTTCTCTTTGACTCTGGTATCCATCGGTTTTACTTTGATGTACCTATGTCTGGTTTTCTTTCTCACTGTATTAGTTTTCTACTGTTACCACATAAGTTACTACAAACCTAGTGACTAAAACAACATGTTTGTTATCTTGCAATTTTGTAGGTCAGAGGTCTACTATCTGTCTCACTGACTCAAATCAGAGTCAGCAAGACTGAGTTCTATTCTGGAGGCTCTAAGGGGAAAATCCATTTTTTTGCTCATTCAAGTAATTTATAGAATCCAATTCTTTGCATTTACAAGACTAAGGTCCCAGTTTTCTTATTGATTATAAACTGATAACCATTTCCGACTTCTAGAGGCCACCTGCATTCCTTGGCTCATGCCCATTTTCCTCCAGCTTTAAAGCCAGCAATGGCTGGTTAAATCCAGTCACCACATCCTTCATTAACTGAAACTACTACCTTCCTTTGCCATTTTTCTTTTTACAGTAGAATCAACTTTAATGTATTACTAACATAAAAATGTTCATGTGAAGTCATTTGATCATTACTTTGAATTTTTCCTCTTCCAATTTTAAGGGCCCACCTGGGTCCAGGATAATCTCCTTATTATAAATTCAGTTATCAAAAACTTTAATTCCATCTGGAACTTTAATTTCCATCAACCATATCACGTAACATTTTCACAGTTCTGAGGATTAAGATGTAGCTGTCTTTGAGATATGTTGTTCTGCTTACCACTAGTCATATTGCATCAGATTCATATAACCTATTAAGTATATAGCGTGAGGCCTTTCTTCAGTTTGTGGAATATCCCTGGCAATTATTTATTTCAATACCAATTTTGTCTTCTTTTCTTATTCTCTTACAATTACATATATTATAGACTGTTTTACAATGTTGTCTATATCTTATTCTCTTTTCTATATCATATATTCAATGTTTTTCTCAGTATTAGTCTGAATATTGTCCACTGACCAATCCA
>PVIJ01021568.1:0-18217 GCA_004024925.1 Scalopus aquaticus | reverse complement strand
GAAAGCTGTATGGCGATTCCTCAGACTGCTAAACATGGAGCTTCCATACGACCCAGCAATCCCACTTTTGGGAATTTACCCAAAGGATACAAAAACACTAATCCGAAAGGATACATGCACCCGTATGTTCATTGCGGCACTGTTCACAATAGCAAAGGTATGGAAGCAACCCAGATGTCCAAAAATAGATGATTGGATCGAGAAGATGTGGTACATATACACAATGGAATACTATTCATCATTTAAAGAAGATAAACACATGCAATTTGCAGCGACATGGATGGAATTAGAGGGGATCATACTCAGTGAAACAAGCCAGAAAGAAACAGAAAAATATCAAATGGTTTCACTTATAACAGGACTATAAGGAAACCGAATAGGAGAGAGACAATCAGTGTGGGGGGGGGGAGGAGAGAGGGGAAGGGAGGGAAGGAAAAGGGCACAAAATGGAGTAGAAAAGAACACAAGGGACCACGGAGATGGATCACGGGTGAATTGGTGGTGGGCTACCCAAGGGGAATACAAATGTAAAAGACATAAATAACAATAAATTCTTTTTTAAAAAGGACATTATAACAGTTAATTATAACTATATTCCATATATTCAAAAAGCTAGAGGAATACGTTAAATAGAGACATGGGAGATATTTTTAAAAAACCTAAATTGAACTTCCAGAGGTGAAATTTACAATATTTGACAAGATCAGGCGCATTCAGGGTGGTATGGCCATAGACTGAAATTTCCAATATTTGAGATGAAAAAATTAGATGGAATTAAAACACTACAGAAAAAAAATTAATATATTTTAAATTATAGCATAAACTAGTCAAAATAAAACAGAAGCTCAAAAAAAAAGCATGATTGAACTGTGAAAAAAATATCAAACAGATGAATACATATGTAATTAGAGGCTCCAAAGGAGAGAAAAATAAAAATCTTAATAAATTATAGCTGCATAATTTTTCAAAATTGATAAAATTATAAAAAACAGATCAAAGAAGATTAACAAACTTCAAGCACAAGAAATATCAATGAAACTATGTCAAGGTTTAAGATAAGCTAATTTCTGAAAAACACTGTTAAAAGGATTATCTCAAAACCAAACAGAAAAAGACAGTTTACATTCAGAGGAACAAAGATAAGCATGATGGCAGATTTTTGTTGGAAACAACACAAGGAGAACAATAATGAAGGAACATCTTTAATGCACTGAAAGGAAAGAAACTGTCTATAGCCTGTGAAAATCTCTCAAAACAATGTAAATGAAATAAAGACACTAGACATACTAAGCTGGAAGGATTTCTCTTCAGCAGATCTATACTACAAAAAATGGCAAAGGAAGTGGGGGGGTGTGGGGGGAGGAAGAGAAGGGAGAAAGGCTGCTAAGTGGAAATGTGGATCCATGCAGAAGACTGAAGGCCAATATACAAGGTTTTTTTCTTTGACTATTTAAAAGATAATTGCCTGTTATGTATATGTCAATTATATCTCAAGGAAAAAATCTAGAAACAATAACAAAAGCCTATTTAAGATGCATCACAATCAAAAGGGCTTAATCTCTAAAATGCAAGGTTTAACACTCAAGAAAATCTGTTTTGTAACTATAACTCACTATATTAACTAAAATGAAGACATCATCACCCCAATGTATGTAGAAAAAGGATTTGGCAAGATCCAAATCTCTGATAAGAACTCTGGGCAAACCAGAAATAGTGTCTTAATCAGAGAAAGGGCATCTATGAAAAACCTCCCACCAACATCATATGCAATGGAAAAAGCCAGACTTCACATGAAACGTGAAGGAAATAAGCAAATGTGAAAAATAAAATGGAAGAATTAATACCACTGATTTCAACATTTACTGTAAAGTCACAGATATCAAAACAGTGTGGTGTGAAGACAGAAAAATCAACAGGACAGAGAGAGCACAGAAATAGATCCACCTATGTGTGGGCAACTGATTTTCAACCAAGGTACAAAAGCAATTATGCACTACAGGCAGAAACCAGACGTAAAACAAGGTACTAAAGGTGAAATGAAGGAGTAAACAAGGGATATTAGGCAAAGGCAAAAAAAAAAAAAAAAAAAAAAAAAAAAAAAAAAAAAAAAAAAGGCAAGTAGAAGCAGCGTATCAGTGAAAACCAAGACAAAAGACAACCTAAATTCTCATCCAGACAAATTTAAATGTTGGCCAATTGAGGATTTGTCTTGAATAGACAGGAGGGGTATCTTACTTACATGGGATACTAACAAGATTTTACTTAAATGATAATCCAAGAGAGGGGCTTGAGCTGATTTTTAAATGAACAATCCATCTAGATTAACCATTTTTTTCACAAGTGTATCATCCTGCAAGGGCATTCTCAGAATAATAGCACTTGCTGCGAGGACCTGGTTAAATGATATATTGTACTTGGTATTTAATTTTTATTTCTAAGGATACTTATAGCTTCTGAGAAATTATATAGATTGAGAATCCTGGATTCCCACTGGGATGCACAGGAAATTTGACATCCCTTAAACAAGGGCACCAACAGAGAATAGCTAAGGGGGGGGGGGTGTCCTCAGGGCCCCTGGGCCTCAGAGCTGCAAACCCCCCCTCGCTGTGCCTCTCCTCCCTCCCTCCCCCTCAATGCCCCTGCTCTCTCTGAGGGCCTGTTTTCCTCTCATTTGTGACTGCCACTGAAAATCTGATTCTACACAAACATCTGTTCCCTTGGCCAGAGAGACTACCAACCCTACACACCAGCTGGGAACTTTCAGAGGGCCACACACCCAGGCTTTTGGGAACAAAACCCTGTCCGTGAACACCTACGTCAGCAAAGGGCGCAGGATGACACGTGAACAACACTGGGGCTCAGAGCAAGGCGGGAAGCCTCCCTGGACAGCGACTCAGAGGCCAGCAGGTCGGCGGGCAGCCCATCAGCGTTGGCGCAGACCATACCCTCCTCTTGGCCTACAATCCGGAGGTGCCCTGGACATGTGGCTCACTGTCACTGAGCTGAGCTGGAGAGATGGTCTCCAGCACTCACATGCCACACAGGGGGCTGGTTGTGGAGAAGAAAGATGATCATGCAAATTCAGAGGGTCCCCATGGTCTCATTGTGTTGTCTTATTCTCTGCCACTTCCCTTCTTCCTTCTACCCAACTCCAATTAAGAAAAAAGGGGGAGAAGGACAAGTCCTTGGAACAACCTAGATGCTAATTTCAATTCAAAACACTGAGTGTGAGCTTGGGCCAGCAGCCCTCAGTCAACTCAGTCGCCTGAAGCTCCTCGGCCTGAAAATACCAGAGCATCTGATGAAGCAAACTGCAGTTAAAATTAGGTTTGGCAGCTCTGGGGCTGGTCTGAGTGCCAGAAGCAGCAGAGTGGGCCCATCACAGGTGCGAGAGCCTCGGCAGCTACAGCAGGGAGGAGGATGACGGCATCTGGGAGGAGGCAGAGCAAGGGAGAGGAGATGGAACAGGGTGAGGTTCAGGGGCCAAAGGCGCGTCTTATCTTGCAGTAATATCGCAGGACCCATCAGCCTAGTGCCACCATTAGCAGATGTATAGATGACAGGTAGCACAGATGACAAAAGTATAAAGATACAAAGAAAAGTAACAAAGTGCACAGCAAATGTCCCATCTAAAGTCATTGAAATTTAGATTTTTAAATACGTAACACCATGTTGGGCAATTAAAATCCAACGTTAGGGGCCTCCCTGGTAGCCTGGGGGTTAAATTTCAGCACTACCACTGACATGGCCCACCCTGCCAGCCTGAGTTCAATCCCAGGCCAGGGAGCTTCCCACATGGTCAGCAGTCCTCTCCTGTCTCACCTGCTGCAGTATTTCAGTAGATCTGCCTGTTCTGCTCCCTACTCTGTCTCTGGTGAATCTTCTCACCCCCTGCTCTTCTGGCCTACACCCCAGTTAAAAATAAAATCATATGTTGGCTTTGCAGATTTGCAGGGTAACATGTTGGCCTGGCTGTATGCATACTGCAACCCTAGGGCTCCATTTCACCATCAGCTTTTCATTCTTTGTTTCCTCAATCTCCTGTTAAAATGCAAACAGACTTGGGTCTCCCTGGTGGCGCAGCGGTTGAGCGCTGCGCTGTAGAGCTGTTGGCAGCAAGTGCAATGCGAGTTCGACGCCCAGCCGGGGAGAATCCCACATGGTGCGGCAGACCTCTCCTGCCTCGCCCGCGGTTCCCCTCAGCAGTGTATTTCTGATCTGCCTGTTCTGCTCCCCGCTCTGTCTCTGGTGAACCCTCTCGCCACCCCACGCCTCTGCCTGTACCCCAGCTTGTATGCATAAATAAATAAATCTTTAAAAAAAATGCAAACAGACCATGGGCATTTAGATCTCTTAACTGACACCCTTATTCTAACTAATCCCTGTAAGCAAGAGAAAAGAAAAATAATCAGCGTGCATGAATAAGTTAACTGGTGAATTAGCCTGTATTAATAAATTCAGACTCAATTGAATGTTACCTGCATAAAGTCCAGCTAAGAACATACAGAATACTTGATTGGAGTCAGACAGGCTCGGGTCTAAATCCTGACTCTGCCATCCCACTATGAAATTAATTAACTTGTCTAAACAGCAGCTTCCTCTTTGGCAGAATGGAAATAATATGTCTCCGTTGGATTACCATGAAGATTAAATAAAATAACCTAGACAGCGTTTGGCATAAGATAATCCATGCTCAATAAATGTCATATGACCTTTAATTATCTAGAAGCCCAGTTCTGTAGGAAAGAGACAGAGAGTGGGAGGGGAAGAAGGTGCTGGGAAAGCCCTTCACCATGCTAGAGCTTTCCTGGAGCCTGAGCCCCAACCCCCGGTCAGATCTCCTTTAGTCAAGAGGTTTCTGGGCCACGTGGGGCCACACTGCCCTCCTGTGACCATCTGCGGCACTGCAGTCACACTTAAACAGTGTCCTCCCCTTTCTCCTGCTGTTTGAGACAGAGTACCAGGCCTGTAAGATCTACTTCACCATAGTTCCTACACCATGCGATCTGAAGATGGGATAGGTGACTGATGAAGGTAATGATCTGACATGGCGTAGACGGCCATCCTTTTAGCCCTTTTTAAACTACTGATTAGGCATCCATCCATGAACAAATACCCCTGTGAGAGTTGTGGGGTCTAGCCCCATACACCAAGGGAACAGGGAGATCTTTTCCATCTGCACAGCAAATAACAGGCAGACAAGCTTTGGTATAGCTCGGAAAACCAGTAGGAGCCAGAAAACCTGCCCCAACTCCTGGAGAGTGCCATCCTGGGCAGAAACACAAAGAAGAGAGACACACAGAATTAAGAATTCTGCCACAAGAGGAATCAAGACGTGTGAAGCATTGTGTCCAGATAAGAGTGAAGAAAACCCCAGCTATAACAGAAGCAGAAATCCCACTCCCCTCTCCCTTTTCCTAACGGTCAAGAACACAACAAACTCCAACATAAATCATGAGAGGATGAAAAACAAGTCTAAGGAATTTTAACAAGATTGAAATCATTCCAAATGTAACTTCTGACCACTATGATATAAAAGTAGAATCAACAGTAAGAGAAAAGCTGGAAAGTTTACAAGTATGTGCAAGCTAAACACACTCCTGAACAACCAATGGGTCAAGTAAATCAAATATGAAAAAAAAGAAGCTCCTACCAATCAAAAAGTAAACAACACATCAAAACCTATGAATGCTGAAATCAAAGTAAAGCAAAGCACATATTAAGAAAAATGTCAAAGAACTTTATACTTAAAGGAAATAAAAAAGAACATACTAAACCAAAAATTAGTGTAAGTATGGAAATAACAAAGATCAGAGCAGAAATATATAGTGATCATAAAAACAGGAGAAAAGATAACTAAGTTATTTTGGGGACAAATAAACACAAATTTAGCTAGACTAATAAAAAAGAGAACTCAAAATAAGAAATGAAAAAGTAGACATTACGACTGAAACTATAGAAATGCACAGGATCAAGAGACTACTATGAACAATTATTTGCTGACAAAATGGAAAATTTAGAATACACAAATTCTTAGAATTTATACACACAACCATTTTCAAGAAATGAAATGGAAAATCTCCATTTCAAGAAATGGAAAATCTCAACAGACCAGTAACAAGAAGGCTGAATCAGCAATCAAAAATCTAACAAAGAAAATCCCAGACCAGATAACTTCAGAGATGAATTCTACCAAACATTTAAAGAAAAGTTAATGTAGAATCTTCTCAAACTCTTCCAAAAAACTGAAAAGGAGAGACCATTTCCTGATTCAACTTAAGAAGCCAGCATTACTCTGTTAACAAGGCCAACTAAGGACAAGAAAATAGCAGCCAATATCCCTGATGAAGATAGATATAAAAATTCTCTATAAAATGTCAGCAAGCCAAATTCAATGGTACATTAAAAGGATCACATGCCATGACCAAGTGGGATTTATACCTCAGATTCAAGGATAATTCAACATATGCAAATCAATAAATGTGATACACCATATTAATAAAATGAAAGATAACCATCTGACCATCTCCAAAAATGCAGAAAAAGCATTTAATTAACTACAACACCCTTTCATGACAACAAACTGAGTCTAGAGGGAACATACCTCAACATAACAAAGGCATGTATGATAAGCCAATAGCTAATATCTTACTCAGTAATAAAAAGTTGAAAGTGTATCCTCTGAAATCAGAAAAACAAAAGGGTGACCATTCTTACCATTCTTATTCCACATAGTACTAAAAGCCTCAGCTAGTGCAATTCAGAAAGCTATAAAGGGAATACAAATTGGAAAATCAGTAAAACTGTCATCTTCAGATGATATGCTCTTATATGTAGTAAATCCTATAGTCAACCAAATGTAACTTTTGGAATAATCAACAAATTCATTAAGGTTACTGGATATAAATTCAATAAAGAAATCTATACACTAACAATGCATTTCTATACACCAACAGTGAAATATCTGGGGAAAAAAAACAACAGTAACAACAACAACAAACTATCCTATTCACCATAGCATCAAAAGCAATAAAATGCTTAGGAATAAATTTAATCAAGTAAAAAAAATCCATATAATGAATATTATAATACTTTGATAAAATAAATTGAAGATGACACAAACAGATGGAATTATACCCCAAGGATTGGAAGAACATTATTAAAATGTCCATATGACCCAAAGCCATCTATCAGCTTATTACAGTCCAAAGGCATTTTTCACAAAAATAGAAACTACCATCTTTAAAATTTGTATGGAACCAGACAACCAAAGCAATCTTGAGAAAGAAGAACAAAACTGACAGCTGTATACTTTCTGATTTCAAGCTGTATTACAATGTTATAGTAATCCAAACAGTGTGATATGTTGTAAAATAGACACATAGAACAACGTCATTTGAGACCCCTTGCACATACAGTCAGCTAATATTTGACAAAGGAACCAAGAACATTTAATGGGGAAAAGATGGTCTTTTCAACAAATGGTGCTGGGAAAACTAGGCAACAACAAGCAAAAGAAAAAGAAACTGGATCATATCTTACTCTACTCATACACACACAAAAAAATAAACTTAAAATGAATTAAACATTTAAACATATAACCTAAAGCCATAAAACTCCTAGAAGAGAGCAGAGGGAAGAAACTTCCAGTCTTCTCAATAAACAACTGGAACTTCATCAACTAAAAATTTCTGTACAGTAAGAGTAAACCAACAAAATGAAAAAGAAACCCACAGAATGGGAGAGAATGTTCAGATAGAGTTACTACCTCATACAATTCAGTGACTGGAAAACAACCAATCCAACTTAAAAATGGGCAGAAGAACTGAAGACATTTTTCTAAAGAAGACCTACAAATAACCAACAGCCAATAAAAAAAAAGGTGCTCAACATTACTAATCATCATGGAAATGCAAATTAAAACCACAATCTGATATCACCTCACATCTGTTAGAATGGCTATAATCAAAAAGAGACCAGTGGTGAAGATGTGGGGAAAAGGGAAGCCTGGTGCATTGCTGGTGGGCATGTAAACTGATTCAGTCACTGTGACAAACTATGGAGGTTCCTCAAAAAATTAAACATAAAACTCCCATAAGATCCAGCAACCCCACTTTCAGGTAGATAGTCAAAGGAAAGGAAAACAGGATATGAAAATGATATCTGCACTCCCATGGTTGTTGCTGCATTATTCACAACAGCCAAGATATGGGAACAAGCTAAGTGTCCATCAATAGGTAAAGATGATGTGACAGACACATATATATACTCACAATGACCATTATTCAATGAGAAAGAGGGACAGCCTACATTTACAACAAGAAGGATGAATCTTGGGGACATTATGTTAAGTGAAGTCAGACAGAGAAAGACAAATACTGTATGATATCACTTATATGTGAAATCTGAAAAAGCCAATTTCATAGAAACAGTAAAATGGTGGTTACTAGGGAGTGAGAAGTGGAAGGAAATTGGGGCGATGTTGTTTAAGGTACAAACAACAACTAGTGGATCAATAAGTTCTGTGCAACTAGTGGATAAATAAGTTCTGGAGATATAATGCACAACATCTTAACTATAGTCAGATACATGGACACCAGCCATGCCCAGACCCCCCTGTTCTTTCTCTGCCAATCCTTAGAGGAAACATTTTCTCTACCAGTCATCTCAGAGCTCAGAGAGGGACTGGCTTAGGGAAAAGAGATAAACAAGATGGTCAAGAAGAGTGAGAACTCAAGGCTGGGTCACTCTAGCACAACAATGGAGATTTCACCAAGCCAGGCCTCCCTGCGAGCCCTGGGGGAAAGCTAGCCGATATCAGGCCAGGGGGTCTACACTGCGCTCTTGCAGGATCTTGAATGACAAGATGTACAGTCTGCCAGTCCATAAATTCACCCAGCATAGTATACATTCAATAGACTAAGTCAGCAACAATAAAATTCAACTGATTAAGTGAACAACATCAACAACAAAAAGATTCAAAAACACCAGCAAATAAAATGGATATGTCCAAAAAGAACAAAGGAGAATATAATAGGCATCAAAGTAAAGCCAAGTGTTTAGGTACAAAATTTCAACAGGACTAGTGCAGAGTAAGAAGGTCGTATTCATTTAAAAAAAAAAAAAAAAACATGAACTGGAAGGGTTTTTTGTTCTTGTTTTGTTCTTTGTCTTGTTCACTATAATATGAATTTGAGTCAACAGTATGATGTGGCTACTGAAAATAAAACAAGGCTCCATTGCAGACTAAACTGTAGTATCAGAAAAGCTTAAAAGAGGTGGGCTTGATTAACACTTTGTGGTCCGCTCACGTATTAGTACGTGTGTTTGTCACCACTATCAGGTGGCCGCTCATGTATTAATAGGTGTTCATCTAGTCTCCCGTTTTTCACACCACGGTGGATTTATTTGGAACAATTAGGAGCTATTTCTTTGATCATACTCAGTCTAGGAGCTTTACACATTGTTTTGGTGAAAGTGTAAGGTGTTTTATGAGAGATATTACACTTTTTTTAACATCCAGTAGTTCAGGAGTTGTGTGTGTTTTACTGAATGCTTATACCATTCATGCGGTGGCACAGAAAATGGCCGGCCCCAAGGGCTGGTAAATTTAAAGGGCACCGGCACACAAAGTGTTAATTAGATCAGTAATCTGAAATACCACGTTCAGATTTGGTTTCAACGCTTGAAGACACAGAATCATTATTTCTATTGACAATTTATGAAGCATTTACTATGCTCCAATGACTGATTTTGTGTGCAGGTGTGTGTGTGTGTGTGTGTGATTTTGTGTGCACGCGTGCACATTTTGTGCCATTATTTTAATAGTCACTCTATGAGGCAGGTACTAAAATCCCCATTTTACATAACAGGAAACCACAGCTCAGAAAGGCCAGGGCAGCTCACCATAGAGTCACACCAGGACTCAAACCCAAGTCTCTAAATGTAAAGCCCTGGCCCTCGCCTGCAACATTCACCTACTTCCAACTGGAGGTTGTCCAGAGAAAGACCAAGCAGGGGAGCAATGTTCCAGTAGTGAGGACCCCTGAGAACAGAAGTCCTACAGCAGACTGTCTCAACACTTGGGATATGCCGATGTATGATTTCAGGACCTAGGAAGCTAATATACACTAACCAGTTACCGATCATGAAGACAATAAAAATAAAAACAATCAACATTTTAATGGTCACATAATTACTACTAGTAGACAATAGTCAAAAAACTGACATCTTGAAGAGATACCTAACACTGCTCAACCATCTGAGTCCTCACTGCCCCACCACCTCAATTTTAGTCAAGATTCATCTATGGCAAATAATAGCACTGGTCAACATTGAGATCGTTACTGACTTTAAAAGGCCCTAATCTGTAGTATCTTGGTGTGCTGAACATGAACATAACCCTGAAAATTTTTTATTAGCTCTCATTTTGAAGATATTTCACATAATTCAGTTTATATGTTTCACCATGTAAATTTATCCAGTAGGACTGCAACAACATCCTAAATCAGCCTAGAATGATGTCACATTGCATCACATTGCATAACACCATCATGCACACATCATCCAAAGTTGATTGCATCATTTTCTGATGCAATGCAATACTACTGCCAGGCAGCTGGCTGAAGTAAGCTGATGTCAGCAGTGCACTATAGAAAGCCCTGTCGGAAGGGTTGAGCATTGAAAATATTTCAGACTTTGTGCAAGACAGTTTAAGCTACTGCCCCATAGAACTGTTACTATTTTATCCATTTAGGCACAATACAGAACAGTCATGCCTTGAAAGTGCGTTAATAGCGTGGACAATTTCTGCTCTATTTGTGGGGAAGTGACATTTGTCAACCAGAAGAAAAGTATCACTTCTCAAGTGAAGAAGGCTTATCATCTTTACTTCGGATGCAAGTTTGGTGACCAAGACAAGCCTTGGGCCCTGCATATATGCTGTGCTCCATGTACAACACAGCTTTCACAGTGGTTAAATGGCAAAAGACCATCAATGCCCTTTGCAGTCCCCATGGTATGGAGAGAGCCAAGCAACACATAAAAGACTGTTCCTTCTGCTTGGTTCCTCCTCTTTCCAGTGGAATAACGAAGCAAAAGAAGTCGAGAACAGTCTACCCAAACATTCCATCTGCATTGAGACCAGTTCCACATGGTGAGGGACTTCCTATTCCAGAACCTCCAGCAGAATATTCTCTTGATTCATCTGATGAGGACAAGGGAGAGCCGACCTGTTCTCCTGTTCCATCAGCATGCAGTGATCCAGATTTTCACTGTGCTGCATCATCAGCCCCACACAGACTAACACAGGAAGAACTAAATTACCTGGTTCAGGATTTGGACTTATCCAAGAACAAGGCAGAATTGCTAGGATCAAGACTCCAACAATGGAATCTTCTAGAAGATGTCACAATTACTTTATAGTGAAAGCACCACCAGCCGCTGGAGCCTTTCTTCAGAAAGAAAAGTACTCTGGTTTTCTTTTCCAATACTGAGGGCCTCATGAATGCCTTAGAAATCACTCATGACCCACAAGAATGGAGACTATTTCTAGACTCTTCGAAACTGAGTCTTAAGGCTGTGCTTTTGCACAATGGAAACCGTCTCCATCTATTCCAGTAGCACATCTGTCCACATGAAAGAGACATACGATAACTTAAAGCAGCTACTGAATTCCATTGAGTATAACAAGTACAGCTGGCACATCTGTGATTTGAAACTAGTTGCCCTTTTAATGGGACTGCAGCAGTGATATACAAAATACATGTGTTTCTTATGTGAGTGGGATAGCCGAGCAAGTTAATTGCACTACTTGTGGAAGAAATGGACTCGCTGACAAAATGTAGCAGTTGGAGAGAAGAATATCCAGCACCCAGCTCTGGTCGAGGCTCACAAAATCCTGCTATCACCCCTTCACATCAAAGTAGGTTTGATGAAGAATTTCATGAAAGCCATGGACCAGACCTCGCCAGCTTTCCGATACCCACATGAAAAATATCCTTGACTCAGCAAAGCAAAGATTAAAGAGGGAGTTTTTGTGACTCCTCAGATTCGAGAGCTCTTCAAAGATGACCGGTTCAACAACTTGCTGCAGGGTGATGCAAAACAAGCATGGAATGTTTTTCACCTAGTGTCTACAACTTTTCTTGGGAATGTTAGGGCAGAAAACTACAAGGAACTAGTAGAAGACATGCTGATGCAGTATCAGAAACTTGGCTGCAATATGTCTCTAAAGATCCACTTCCTTCATTCCCATCTGGATTTCTTCCCTGAAAACTGTAGTATGGTTAGTGATGAACATGGCGAACATTTTCATCAAGATATTGCATCAATGGAACAAAGATACCAGGGAAAATGATCCACTATTATGCTGGCTGACTACTGCTGGACACTCCCCAGAGATGCTCCTGAACAGCTGTACAAGAGACAAGTGAAGAAATCTAAGAAGTAGTCTATGACTTGATTTTTTACAGGTATTAACGGTAGGCCTATTACTATTGGCATGCATTTTGTGAAGTAAACATCCATTTATTGCAGATTACAAAAAAACTAGAGCCAAAATTAGAATTTGACTGTCATATTTGTGTTGAGCACATACAAATTGATAGGAAATGACTAATTTTATTTCAGTGATATGACTTTTGTAAAAATTTGTTGACGAGTGTAAGCATACAAAACTCTAGGGCCATTTTTGGCCTAAGCTAGAAGCCACAGATGCTCTAAGTGGGGAAATGAGGTAGATTAATCTAATTCGAACTCTACAATGACAATTACTCAGATATTCCCAATTGACCAGAGGGAGCAGCACCAGGAAAAATTTAACACAAAACACTGTAGCAGGAAGTGACCCAGCTCAGTGTCATGGACTCAGTTCCAGGAAATTTTCTTTTTCCATTGCAAAGGGGAAAGTCACTTGCGCTCTGAGGATGCTAGGCTGAGTCTGGATCTTCCAGGCACCATCTTACTACCTCATGCGGAAAGTCAGCCCAGTGACCAAGGCCACAAAGAAGTAAGCACTGCTGAGGCCGGAGAGAACATGCTGGGGTGACTGATATCTGTACTGGTTATCTATTGATACACAACAAATGACAACTTTAAAGCAATACACACTTAAATTCTCAAGTTGCTGTGGGTCAGGAACACTGGGGGACTTAGTGGTTGGTTCTGACTCAAGACTTTCATGAGGCTGCAGTCAAGATGTTCACCAAGATGACGGTCATCTCAAGGCTCCACTGGGGCAAGAACTGCACTCATGTGGCTGCCACATGTCTCAAAGGGCCCACTGCCAAGCTATGTCACTTGGCCATCAATAGGCCTCGATCTCTTGCAGGTTGTTGGCTAGAGACAGCAGTTTCTTGCCATCCCAGCATCTCCAGAGGACTAGTCACAATATGGCAGGTTGATTCCCCCAGACTGAAAGCTCTGAGGGCAAGAAATCAAAGGCAAGCAATGCAGAAAGCACAGCCCTTTTGTGACCTAGTCTCAGAAAGGACACCCCATCCCTTTTAATGTGTTCTGTTTGTTAGAAGCAAGTCACTAAGCAATCCACACTCAAGAGAAGAGGATGACACAGGTTATATCTGGGAGCTAGGGATCACTGGGAGCCATTTAAAGACTCACACACCACCACTGGGCCCCTGGAGACAGACAATGCTACAGCCTACTTCTGATCTTTTCAATTATGAAAAGTAATACAGTCTCTCCTTGCTAAAATCAATTCAAGTTGGGTTTCTGGCACTTCATGTGTAGCACAAGGAGTCCATCGTTAATACATTAACATACATACACCATCATCAACAAAAGCAGAGCAGCAAGCATGAGGTTATCAGAACCACCTTTCCCTGGAGTGGATGTAAAAACCATCCAGAATTCTTAAATGTCCTATATGATCCTGATATTCTTGGATTTATCCTGCTGAATTTATTCTAGCAATCTGAGATTCTTCTCAGCTAATTTAACATGCCTGTGTCACTGTGAGAGCATGCCAAACTCAGAATTTTACTGCCAAAAGTGACAGTGAATAATAGATTTAGACCATCAGGAGTGCAATTAGTCTGACATGCTATTAACACCCCAACCATGAACACAGAAGGAAAAGCTTGGGAAAATGAAAAGTTAAAATAAAAATAAGTTTAGCTCAGATAATGGCAAACAAAATTACTACCCAAAATTCAGGGGTTTTGTTTGCAGTGCCAATTACATGAAAATAATATCTATAAAAAATTACGTGAAAATTTGACAATCACCATATAATTTAACAGAAAGACAACCTATCATGTTTCTTTGACTAAAACTATATTGTAGGCAATACTGAGATTTGAGAATCTTCCCTCCTACACTCATCCTTTAAATGTAGTCTACTATTTAGTGCCCAGTCATGGCAGACAACGTCACTTGTCTCCCAGACAATTAGCCATAAGAAAAAAAGTCAGAGAGATACACGGGTTTGCTTTAGAAAATATACAACCTGTGTAGCATTGCCTTAAAGTTTGTTTTAAAGAAAATGTTCAGTAATTGTGGTTTCAATAGGACATTTTCACATATACAGTGCTGTTCCACTGCTCTACTTTCTCTAAATCAGGAAGGGATGGGGGGGGGGTGCATGTTAAAAACCAGACAGCTGGACCCCACCCCCAGAGTTTCTAATTCAGTGGGTCTGAGGTCAAGACTAGACTCTATTTCTATCAGACTTACCAGTGATACTGGCCTAGACCTCTGCCAGGTTCTAGAAAGTACCCAGTAATGGTCACATGTTTCTGTAAAATCTGAAAGAGATCTGAGTTGCAAATGGTCAAAAACACTCTCCACTCTACTTCCCCTCCTTCCTATTAAAGAGGCCACAGGCTTTTGGGGCATCCAACTAATGAAAAGTTTGAGATATATTTGGTTTGAATTTAGTGGGATACATGTGTGTGGTTTATGGCTACCTCCATACAGAGCTATGCTATTGTTAGCTGGCACAGTGCAAGTTATCTTTCAAAAGTTATCGTACCATCACCATGCTTCCTTATGCAAGGCCATGACCTGGGGCCTGCCAGAGGTACTGCCACCAGATGAGCAAGCCTTATGCTGGCCAGCTCTGCAAGGATGTGGGTAGTGAAGGGGATGCTAAGTTTGAAATGTATGAAATGGGAAGCGAGGCTATGGAAAATTCTTTCATTGCTCACACGTGAAAAAAAAGTTTAAGAGGATTTCCCAAATTTTACAATTTTACACTTCTAAATGACTACTAACAAACAAAGCTAAGTTTGTTTACTAACAAGGGATTAGAATCTAAAAGTAACTTTCCTAAGCACTTAAAAGGTTTAAAAAAAAAAAAGGCAAGGAAGAATTTTATGTTAAAAAGATTTTTTTTTCTGTTAAAAAGAAAGGTGCATGTATCCATCTGTCCCTTCAGTCTACTGTAACAAAAATACCATAGAGTGGGTGGCTTAAACAACAAACATTTATTTCTCACAGTTCTGGAGGCTAGGAAGCCTAAGATCAAAGTGCAGGACTACTTCCTGGCTGGCAGATGGCATCGTCTCATCACATCCTCCACGGCAGAAGGAGGGAGCTCTCTGGGGTCTCTCTTGTGTTTATTATTTTAACAAAACACCAATCACCATCTATTGGATTCTATACCCTTGCTCCCAACCCCCACGTCCCAACAAATCCCCTTCACCTCTGGTAATCTCAGTTCTATTATCTATGTACACAGGTTTATTTTTATTTTGTTTTGTCCATTCATCTGCTTTGTTTCCTTAAATTGCACTATAGGTAAAACCATCCAGTATTTGTCTTTCTTTCCCTCTCATCTACTATCTTTGCATAATACTCTAAAGTTCTATCCTGCAAGCAGCAAAGTTTTATCTTTTTATTGCAGAATAGTATTCCTATACCACATCATCTTCATCCAATCATCTACAATGGGTACTTAGGTTGTTTGCAGACCTTAACTATTGTAAATATTGCTGCAATAAACATTGTGGTGCATACAGCTTTGCAAATGAATATTTTTATATTCTTCAGACAGATACCCAGAAGTGGAGTGCTGGACAATTTTAAACATATGACAACTCTAGTCTTAGCTTTTTGAGGATGCTCCATACTGTTTTCCAAAATGGTTGGACAAATGTACATTCCCACCAATAGTACCTGAGGATTTCTTTCTCTTCATTTCCTCATCAATGCTTGTTACAAGTCATTCTGAGGTAAGTCATTCTCACAGGTGTGAGACGATATCTTACTGTGGTTTTGATTTGCATTTCTCTATTAAAGAGTGATGAGCATTCTTTCATCGGCCTGTTGGCCATCTGTCTGTCCTCTTTAGAGAAGGTCTGTTCAGATCTGCCATTTTTTAATTTGGTTTGCCGGCTGTCTTTGTTGTTAAGTTGCACAAGTTCATATAGCTTAGATTTTAACCCCTTATTGGGAAGTGTGATGTGCAAGTATGTTTTCCCATTCAACAGGCTGTCTTTTCATTCTGTTGATATTTTCTTTCATTGTGCAGAGACTTTTTAATTTTATGTAATTCCAGTTTATTTTTGCTTTCATTTTCCTTGCCAGTGGAGTCAAGTTCCCAAAGACATTTCTACAATATTATGGAACACATCATCTACTATTTTCCTTTATGTATTTTATGATTTCAGGTCTTACATTCAGGTCTTCATTTTGAATTTATTTTTGGGTATGGAGTTAAATAGTGATCTAGTTCCATTCTTTTGCATGTGGCTGTTCAGTTTTCCCAAACCATTTATTGTAAAAATTTTCTTTCCCCATTGTAAGTTCACAGCTCCTTTGTCATAGATTAAGTGTCAATATGTATGCGTGTATTTTGGGGCTCTTGATTCTATTTCATTAATCTGTATGTCTTTTTATTTCAATGCCACACTGTCTTAATGCCTCCATTTTTCTTCTTTTTCCCCCCAACATTACTTTAGCTATTTGGGGTCTTTTTGTGGTTCCATATAAATTTTAGTATTTTACTATTTCCTTAAAAATATCATTGACATTTTGACAGACTGCATTGAATTTGTATATTCCTTTTGGTAAGATGACCCTTTTGACTATATTAATTCTCCCCATCAATGAACAGAGAATATCTTTCCACCTCTTAATGTTTTATTTAATATCTTTTAATAGTGTCTTATAGCTTTATTAAATTGTTTTGTTTAAAATGATGATTATGGAAGAATTTTTAAAAAAAATCATTACAGGACATTTTCTCCTAGCTTGATCCAAGTCTTTAGAAGAGTAGGCAGTAGTTGGTAGATGTTAAGCAAATGTCCGTGCGACTGAATTATACATTACTTCCTCTTCAAAAGAGAAAAAGTTGTTTCCTCGCTAACCTTGAAACATAGTATATCCCTGTATATCCCTCAATACTTAATTTCTTAAGCAGTTAATCCTGTCAGAGATGATAATGGAGTCATTAAACACATCCTTGGTCCCAACAACTGCTGCTAGCATAGAAAGGGTTAAGTATGTCATATAGAAGAAGCAGTAAATCGTGAGACCATTAGAGGGCAACAAAGGGCCAGGAATTTATTGCAGTATCAAGAAAGTATTGAGGGAATAGGAATGACTTACTGATAATTCCTATTTAGACCCAGTTTTTATAAGTCAAAAGCTGAGATGAGAACATTATTCCAAAGAACTAATGTAGAGGTAGAGAATAGTAAAAGTTAAATCCAGTGTTGCAAAGAAAATAAACAGGGTAGGAAACACTAAAGTAACATGGATGCAGCGATCAGTAAACAATGGTGTTCCTAGAAATGCAAAATTAAGGGTTGAAAATATCAAGGAATATGGAGAACATGCAAAACTAGCAGCATAAATCATTAGAAATTCAAGATTCTTAGTACAGAATGTCGGACAAATACAGTCAATAAACCTGGCTGCTCTTCTCAACCAAAGCAGAGGTCTGACTCCAATCACCTGTATTACTACATTCCCACACCATTCTGCGATGAAGAAAAAGGACTTCAGGCAAGCTGGAACTCTACCTTTCTGCCATCTTGAAGTATAAGTGAACATGAAGTTCACCTTTTCATCCCTTCCAACAATTTTGTAATCACCTAATCTTCAGTTTTATGTCCCTTCCACCTAAAATAGCTAGATTTTTGATGACTTGATGCTGAATGACAGAGGATCTTAGTGTTCACTCTTTATATCTTACAATTGGACTATTGTCAGAAAATGTGTTCTGTATGATGCTTGATCTTTGAAATTTGTG
>PVIJ01021567.1:0-18217 GCA_004024925.1 Scalopus aquaticus | reverse complement strand
GGGGCGGGGTGGGGGCACAGGTCGGACGGGGCTGGCACAGAAAGGGGGGGCACAGCGAGGGACAGGCGTGGACAGAGCCTGGTCAAGGGGTGCGCCAAGGGCTGGCCAAAGGCCCTGGTGCCTGGCGTGGGGCGGAGGGACCCGCTGCCCAGGGTCTGGTCCCTCAGCTCTGCAGAGACCACCGGGAACTCGGGCACCAGTATTGTGGCGGGTGCCCGAGGGGGACAGGCGGCGTGGAGGTGGGCACTTCCCAGGGCCGGCCTCAGCTTGTTACCAGCGGCCTCCTCTGTGGCCTGGAGGGTGGAGGCAGGCCTGACCGCGCCGCCCCAGGTGAATGACCTGTCCGCACCCGCTCATGGGCCAACCCCCTCCCCTTGGGCGGCCGCAGAGGAGCCGGGCTCGCGGCCCCGCAGGCCCCTGGGGCAGGGGCTTGGGAGGGCCGAGTTGAGGCTCCCGGGGCGGCCCGGGCGGGGTGGGGGACATCGGCGCGTCCCCCAGGACAGGGGCCTGCTTCCCGAGGGGAGGGCCGGCCGTCTGAGGGCCAAGGGCGCGGTGCAGCGGAGGAAGGGGAGCTGCAGGGCTCCGCCAGCTGGGCCACAGCCGCGAGACGGCGCCCTCGGGCCGGAGGACCCAGGCCAGGGGCAGCGAGGAGGCAGAAGCAGGGCCGGGGCCGCGCGCCCGCGCCCACCTGTCTAGCACGTAGCCCAGCGCCTTGTGCCGGATGCCCGAGTACACGGAGGGGCTCGTCTCCCAGGCCACCAGGTTGGACGCGTCGTGGAAAAGGTGGATGTTCACCAGGTCAAAGGCGCTGCGGGGGAGAGACATTGATGCGGCCCCAGGGCGGGGCGGGCCCGGGGGCGGGCCCAGGGGCGGGGCCACCCGGCCCAGGCCAGGGGCCCCAGCCCTGCCCCCACCCCCAGCTGCGGGCCTTGCTGCTGCGGGTTGGCCCCTGAGGACACAGGCTGGGCGTCCACCCCTGGGAGCAAAATGGGAGCCACTTCTCACTACAGGAGAGATAGGACCCTGGGGCAAGTGACGGCCACCCCGGACGCCCACGGTCACCAGAGTCCCCTGCAGAGTGCAGTGCCCTGCCCGGTGGTCTGTGGCCCCTCCCTCCCACGCGATGCACAGAGGCCGGTGGGGGCTGCCTGCCTCGGTCAGTCAACGCAGGGTGGCGCCCCCACCCCCAGACCTGGGGGCAGGTTGAGGGCCGGGCCTCCCCTCCACGGCCCCACCCCTGGGGCGCCCCGGCCGGAGCAAAAGCCCCGAGGGGAGGCGGCGGGCAGCTGTGGCCACCCTCGGGTCAGGGGAGCGGGCCCGGAGCGTCGTGTGGTGGTGGATGTGGGGACACGGCCAGCCGCCAGAGGCCGCCAGCTCAGACCCGGCGCAGGACGCAGGCGGGCACCTACCAGTCGGCCAGGCTCCAGCGGGTCCGCAGGAAGCCCTTCCGGGACCACTTGCACTGGAAGAGAGCGCACGGGCGCGTGAGCCGGGGAGGCGGAGCGCGGGGCGGGGCCGCGGGCAGGTCTGGGGCGGGGCCTGCCCACAGGGAGAGGCGCCGGCCCTCAGCTGACCCTGCTGGTGGAGCTGAGTGGCCGCAGCCTGGGGGCCCCAGCGCGTGACGAGGACAAGAGTCTCCCTGCGCAGCTGCTGACCACGAGGGCCTGGCTGCCACCTGCCTGTCCCGCGGCGTGACCACCTCCCAACACGGGCTCCTGCTGGCCGCCTCGCCACCGAGCACTGGACATGCGTGACCGGGGCAGCCGGAGAGGCTGGACGCCAAGGCCCTGCGCCTCCCTGCGGCCTGTGTCTGCTACTCCTGCCTGGAGCCTCTGCCCCGGGGTCTGTCCCGAGCCGGACACAGCGCCGCTGCCGTCCAGTGCGGCAGTCTGCACTGCAGGCGCCCCTCGCGGCACTCTCCCGCCTGAGCCCAGGCTCTCGGTGCACACTGTGGGTGCCACTGTCGGCACCCGGTCCCAAGGTCCGGGCAGCTTTCCGCAGCGTCCAGCGGGGCAGGGTCTGCTGAGGCCTCCCTGGGCTTTCTCATCGCCAGGCAGCCCTGCCTGGCCCTGCTCCCCGAGGCTTGAGCCCGCGAGCCGACTCCCACAGCCCAGGTGCCCAGCCTGGGCGGGTGGACAGGGCCAGCAGGGCACACAGGGCAGCAGACCGGGCTTGTGTCCCCGTTGCAGCTGGCCAGCGGCCGGGGCTCTCAGCCGGAGGTGACCGGCCTCCAGGATGTTCCGCACCCAAAGCCAAGCGCACCCCCTCCGCTGTGACTGCGGGCCGGGGTGAGCTGCCCGCATGCCCTGCACCCCGTGCCCCGCGCCCCACCATGCTGGCTCCGGGGCGGGGCAGAGCCGGCTGGCACCCCACCAGCGCCTGGCCCGGGCCCCGGGCGCGTGGGGGCCTCTGCGGTGCCCTGGAGGGCGGGCCACCGGCTCAGCCCCGGCCCGGCGCGTGCCCGGGCACCCGGCCCCTGGCGTCCCCAGGAGGGGGGCCGGGCGTCCGCGGGCTGAGCCCTCCCTGTCGCTGGCCCCGGAGGGACTCAGGCCGCGCCCCGGGGCGCCCCAGCACTGCCAGGCTGTCCATGTCGGGCCAGAGGGGCGCCCCTCGCGGCTCCCAACACGGAGTCAGGCTCAGCCCCTCAGCGGGGCTCCCCGGCCGAGATGGATGGGGCGCGGGCGGCCTCATCTGCTAAGAGGCGGCATCAATCACCCCGGAAAGGGCGGCCGCGCGAAGGTTACGGCGCAGCCCGGGAAGGCGGCCGCCCGCATTAGCGGGATTAATCCATCTTTCATAACAGCCGCGCGGCCGTGATCTATGGGAACAACCAATTTCTCACCACGCCGGGAGGGGACACGCCGCCGCGCGATCTGCTCTTAGAAACGGCCTCGCGATGCCCGGAGGCCGCCCGCGCGCGGAGCCCGTAAATCAGCAGGGAGCTTGCTGGCTCTCCCTGCGCTGGGCCGGGCGGCGCCGGCTCGGGCCACTGCGCCCAGAGGGCCCGTGAGGGGCGCAGGGACCAGACCAGGCGCCCACGGCTGCCCAGTGTGAGGCCCCCATGCCCCGCCCCGCCCCTCGCCCCGCCCCCTCCGGCCCTCGCCCCACCCCCTCGTCCCGCCCCATCCCCGCCCCGCCCCGTCCGCAGACTGGGGCCGAGCCCGGTCTCTGCAGGGAGTCACTGGAGCGGCTGGAGGACCAGAGGGGGCAGGGTGGGCCCAGCCGGCCTTCCGTGAGGACGCGGGGGGGGGAACCACGCTGACCCCTGCGCAGAGGCCTGCAGGCCAGCGAGGGACCTGGGCTTGGGCGTGGCCATCCAGCACGCAGGGCTGGGGCCGGACAGTGGTCCCTGGGGTGTCCTCTCCCACATGGCTGCGTCCAGCCCTCTGCACTGGCCGCCACGCTCGGCCGCCCAAGGTCGAGGGTGAGGAAGGAGCAGGGGAGGGGGCAGGGCCTGTCCAGGGCTCTGGACAACAGAGGAGGCGGCCACCACATGACAGGCCACCCCTGGGGCAGGACCTTCCGGGCCTGGGTCACAATGCAAGTCGGTGAAGTGGCGGGCGGCCGGCTCCGGGCAGCGGTGTCCTGGGGAAGGGACTCGGGCCTCCCTGGTGCGGCGCTGGCTGGCGGCCAGCTCCTGTTGGCAGCGATGGGGCCCGCCCAGCCCCAGGAACAGGCCACGTGGGCGGCCAGACCCGGGTGTCCCAGGAAGCAGCAGGGCCCGGGCTGCGGGGTGGAGGCCGCCCGAGGCCCGCACGGCTGAGGCGGCTGCCCAAGGGCGGCAGGGGGTGCTGGGGGGGCGCTGCCTGGGGCTCCCGGGGATGTTGGGGGTCCCTGGGGGCGGCCCACCTCGGGGAAGTAGTCCTGCGGGAACTTCTCCTTCTCCAGCATGGGCGTGCTCTCCAGCGTGTCCGAGTAGATCTCTTTGCCGGTGACTTTTTTATACTTCTTAGCTGGAAGAGGCGGGAGGAGCCGTGAGCGGCCTCGCTGGACCCCGCAGCCCTGTGGGCGTCGAGGGGCCGGGGGGGAGGCCGCGGCTGTGCCGGTGAGCCCCAGAGCACCTGCCGGCCACACCCCAGCCACCCGCCAGCCGTCCCCGCGGGCCCCTGGGAGGACACCCCCACAGTGTGCTGGGGCATGCCTGGTGCCGGGGCCAGCCCCACCGTCCAGCTCGGGGCTCACCCGGAGGCCGCCCCGGAGGCTCCCGCCAGCAGGTCCCTGGGCGGCCTCGCCCCAGTGCCAGCCCTGACCGTCTGCGGAGCCGGAGCAGAGGTGACCGGGACGGCCACGGCAGGGCAGCGGGCAGGGCCTCGGCCCGTCACAGTGGGGGACGTGGCCTTGCCGGCCCCGCTCGCACGGCCCGTGCCGGACGCAAGGCCACACCCTGGGAAGCGCAGCCCTGGCCGGCCAGGCCCTTGCTGTGCCACATGGTCCAGGGCAGAGCCCGCGCGGGGCCACCAGGGGCCGGCCGGGCGGCCAGCACTGTCTCCCAAGCACGTAGACGATGGACCTGCCCGAGCGGTCGGTGCCCTGCGGAGGCGCAGCCTGGCGGGCCCAGGGCCTGGACGCCGCAGGGCAGCCCCACGGGCGGAGGCAGCCGCCCAGCACACGCCGCCCCGGCCCCGCCGCCCCTGCCGCCCCCGCCGGCCCAGACACAGAGCGGGGCCTCACCTTTGAAGTCGAACTGGGAAATGCTTTTCAAGGACTCGTGAAGGAAATAGAAGCTCCCCAGGGCCTGCGGGGAGACGAGAACCCTGTGAGCCCGACTCCAGGAGGGGACGCGGCGGCCGCCCGGCCACCCGCCACAGCCCCCACTCCCAGCAGCGCAGCCGCCCGGGACCCTGAGGCCAAGCAGGCGCCGCCCCCAGGCGGGGCGGCCGGCAGGAGGTGGCCGGGTGTGCCACGGAGCCTGGTGCTGGCCTATCCTCCAGCCGGGGCGGCTCCTCAGCGGCGTCTCCGTCTGGCCCCGGCTCGCCTCCTGCGGGTCCTCCGGGCAGTGGCAGCAGCGGGTGGCCGCCGCCAGCCTGACCGCCTCGACGATGCCCTGCCGCGCGGGGCCGCCCTCCCCACCGGGGGCTCACAACGGGCCTGTTCCCGCCGCCCGCGTGGCACGGCCCCTTGCCCAGGACCCCCACGGCGCCCCATGAGGGCCAGCCCCCCCGTCCACAGGGAGTGTCAGGACAACTGCCCAGCAGCCCCGCAGCCCCCGGGGGTCCGCGAAACCCCAGCTGGCCGGACGGGCCAGTAGGCGCCAGGGGCAGAGCCCGGGGCCGAGGTCAGCAGGCCCAGGCGTCCAGGCAGGCCTCACGCTGGGCCGGGTCTGACGCTAGGCCCAGCCGGCGCGCCAGGAGGACGTGCTGGGGTCCCGAGAAGCCGCGGCGCTCCACCAGGGAGTCCGCGGGGTCCCGGGAAGTTCGGGTGCTCCAGACCCCAACGCCAGGAGGCTCAGCCGCCCAGGTCCTGGGCGAGGCCGGCCGCGGTGGACGGCAGCCTGGGAGCCCAGGGAGGGCAGGGAGGCCCCGCGGGCCGGCGGCTGTTTTCATTTCCCTGACAGTGCTTTGATTAAATCTCCAGGCTGCCGTTTAAGATAAAGCCGTTATGGACAGTGATCAAGAATTTCATCATTCTCTGCCGAGCTATGAAATCAATCACCTACGTTTTTATTACGTAACCTCTGGAGAGGGAAACGGGCTGAGGTTAAAAGGCGCCCCGAGGCCGAGGTCGCCCCAATGCCCGGCTCGCCCGCAAGTGGCCTCGAGGCCGCCCAGCAAGCGGGGGCTCCCGGGGCGGCCTGTCCGAGGGCTGGGACACTGAGTGGACGTCCCCGCCGAGAGGGGCCCACACACGGGGCAGGCCGCCCTGCAGGGCGCTGGGGACTCTGTCTGATCGTGCTTAACGCCGCCCAGAGCTGGGGAGAGTAACACGCTCACGGCGGCCACCTGGGGCGCCCGCCCCCCACTGCACCTGCGTGGCAGAAAGGTCAAAGCCGCGGAATTTGCTGGATAAATAAATGCTGGGGGGCGGACGGGTCACTGGGGAGCCGGCGCATGGTGGCGAATGCGGGGCCTGCAGACGCGCCCCAAGCCCCATTATCTCCCCCTCTCCGGGAGCCGAGATTCATGTCCGCGCAAGCCGCCAGTTCATTAGCCCAGGCGCCATCTCTCTTTCGTCCTGGCCGGGCAGCGCGCAGCCCCCGAGGACCCGTTAATGTTTGATTCCCCATCATGCGCCCGGCTGAACAGCTTAATCTCTGCTCGTGTGATCAATACTAGATCAGTGTAAATTAAAATGACAATTTTAAAGTAATTAAGCCTGTTAATGCTCGATTCAAATGTCATTATTTGCACAAGGGATTGAGGAGAAATTACACGGTGTCCAGGGTGACAGAGGAGGGCCCCGCTGCCCGGGCCATGGCCGCCACCCGAGGCCGGCAAAGCGGATCGGGTGGGCCTCGCCCGCCAGCTCCCATCCAATCTCTAAAGAGGATAACGCAATTTGATAAATTTAATTCCAGCTACAAACTCAATTACTGTGATAATAGATGAAAACTAGGAGGAGACGCCACATTTTTAAAAATACACTTAACTCCAGAATGAGACACAACAGTTAGGGTTTGATTGGATTTGTTCTCTCTTTTGAAAACCCTTTAAATAATTACGACGGTCAGGCGAGCGGCCGTGCCCACCGAGCGGCCGGCGGGCCCAGCGGGACGGCGGGGGTCCTGCCACGGCCCGGCGAGGTGGGTGGCAGGCAGATTAATAGGAGGGAAATTACAGGAGCCCCCGCAGCCCGCCGTGTCCACACGGGGGGGCTGTGGGCGGCGGCCGCCATCCTGGACTTCATCCATTAGCTCCGCAATAAAAATTGACAAGCGAACATTAATTTCAAGATGAAGAGCACAGTGTAACAATTCCCATTTGACACATGTTTGCATGCTGCCCACCGCTCCGGGCTTCGCGGACAATGGAGGACGCTGCTCCGCCAGCTGCTCCGCCAGGGAGCCGGAGGGAGAGAATGGGGATGCCCACCCCGCGCCTGGCCAGGGCCCCGAGGGGCTGGGGGGCTGCCCTGGGGGCCCCAGGCGCTTTGGCCCACCGCCCTGGCGCCTGCAGAGGGAGCGGAGGCGGCGCCCCCAGTGCCGAAGGCCCCCAGGCCCGGGCTGGTCCTCAAGGCCCCCAGGGAGGGCGGAAGCAGCTGGCGAGAGCCCAGCGGGCGGAGCTGCTCGAGCGGTCAGTTCTACAGCGGGCTGGGCCAGCACCAGCAGAGGACAAGGGCCCGTCTCCTCCGTGGCGAGGGGCTGGGCAGAGCAGCTGCCGAAAGGGTCCACCAGGGCCGCCCCCGCCCGAGCCCAGCCGGCGACGAGCGGGCCGGGGAGGCGGGAGCCCGCGGGCTGGCCCCAAGGACGCCAGCCGAGGGGACCCCCCAGCCCCAGGGGCAACACCTGGCGGGGGAGGGTGAGGACGCGGGGGCCGGTCGGGAGAGGCTCCGTGAGGGCAGCGCCCGCCGGGAGGCCCGCGGCCCAGGGCAGGGCGCTGCGGCTCCGCTGGGGGAGCCGTTACTCGGCCAAACGCCTGACGCGCGAGCCTGCCTCTCCGACGGCTGCTTCAGTGATTTTCTGTCAAAAAACGCTAACGAGCAGGAGTCCTCGGGGCGTCGCGATTTTTCAGTCTGTTGCCAGCGCATTTGCGTCGGCGGTGCGGCCGCGCTCCGGCCTGTCGGCCTGACGGATAGGGCGGGGCCGCGGTCACACAGGCCAGGCCGCTCCGGGCAGCGGCCAGCGGGCGGGGCAAGTGTGGCGAGGGGGCAGCGGGATTCCCGCAGGGCCCACCCAAGAGGCAGGGGGCTGCGCGGCGGGGCTGTCGCCCCCAAACAGCAGGCTGCCGAGGGGCAGCCTCGGGGTCAGGCCCCACTCCTGGCAGGGGGCGGCAGCCACACAGCGGAGGACACCAGGTGACCCGTCCCTCCTGGCCCCGCCCACTCACCCGACGGCCCCACCCAGGCCCCGCCCACTCGGCCGTCGGCCCCTCCCCGCCTCCCGGTCCCTTGGGCAGCTTAGTGGGAGATGCCGGGAGGACATGGGCCAGCTCCTGCAGGAGGGGCGGAGTGACCGCTGTGGCCCTTCTGTGAGCAGAGGCCCAGCTGCTCTGTGGGCGGTGCCCAGGGGCGCCAACAGCCTCACCTTGACCAGCGTGCAGGTGGCCGCTGGCCGCTCCCCCTGGGGGAGATGGGCAGCGGGCGGGTCCCCAGCTCCGAGACCCCGCAGCTTCAGCCCTCACCTCCTGTCCACTCTGCCTTAGGCGGCCAGGGGCCGCCTGCTCCGGCCGGGCTGCATCCCCGTGACCACCAGGTCCTCAAGCGGAGCCGGGGCTTGCCCACACAGCCCCGCCGTCCACGCTCCGACCTCGCTGGCCTCGCTGCCCCGCGCTTCGCCCCACACCAGCCGACCCTTCCTCGTGGGGTCTGCGGACCCTGCACACCGCCCGGCCGCCGGCGCCTCACCCCAAAGACCCCAGCGGCTGAGCGCGCAGGAGCGGGCACAGCACTAGCCACTCCCCTGCCCCACCCCGCCTGGGGGCCCAGGCTCCCGCTGTCCTGTCCGGGCTCGAGGTGCGCGCTGGGGCCGGCCGGGGCCGCGGGGCCGCCCACGCTGCTGGCCTCCCCCTCCCCCAGCGGCAGGGGTCTCGGACGCCACCCCAGGTGCCCCGGAAGCAGAGGCTGCGGGGCCGTGACGCCTGGGGCGGGGCCACGTCCGGCAGGGACACAGCGGGCAGCTCCCGCCCCGGCGGGGACAGGGGACGGGGCCAGGGGACGGCCCTGGGCTCCTCCAGGGCGACACTCACAAAACCAAAAGCCGTAAAATAGTAAAGAAAAACAAAAACCTGAAGCCATGGAGACGGGTGTGGTCTCGGGGCGCCCCTGAGGCAGAAGCGGGGGCCGCGGCGGGCTGGGTGCCGGCCGGCTGAGGCCTCTTCACGCCCAGCTCGGGGCGCAGGGGGACCCACGGGGGTCAGCCAGGCCGTGGCAGAGCCGCAGAGCCCTGCAGGCGCCACGGGGCAGGGCGAGGGCAGGGGAGTCCCTGCACCCCCGCAGCTCCTGAACCCAGGGAGGAAGCTGACCCTGGGGGGCTCCCACTCAGGCCCAGAGGCCCCGGCCCACCCGGCCCCTGGGCCGTCCTGCCAGGCGCGAGGCTCCAGGCTCGGCCCCAAGCCTGGGGGTGGCCGGGCCTCTCCCAGAGCTCACGGGTCAGCACTGCGTGCGCGAGCACCTCGGCCTCCTGCACTCGGCCGCCTGCCATGGACGGGCGCCTGCAGGCCTGGGCCGGCGCCGCGGGCAGCGGCACACACCTGCCCGCTCTGACCCCAGCCGCCGTCCGGAGCCCGGCTCGGCCTCAGAGAGGCCCGCGGAGGCCGGGGCGGGCGCGGCCGGTGGGGCAGCGGCGAGTGCGCCAGGAGCCTCGTAAGCCCCAAAGAAATAATTTGCCCAGACACCGGGATTTAACAGCGGAGGACCGAATTCCAGCACTTTTAGGAAGTAAATAATGAAAAATCAATTCGCAGGAAAAACAGATGGCGAGCAGGCCGCCGACACGTTTACGGCCGGCCCGGTCCTCCCTGACCCGAAAACTTGGCAAACGCTTATTTACTTTCAGCGCCTTCCCGGGATCAATATTTTTAATTTGGACCCGAGTTATTATTTTTCGCGCCACGGCAGCGGGGAGCGGAGTAAAGTGGCTCATATTTCAGTGCTAAAAAGATCGATATGACAGTTTCACCTTCACCACCGCCCCGCAGGTCCCGGGGGTGCAGGTGCCGGCGGCCGCCGCGCGACAGTGTGATTTAGCTGCGCGCGCCGCCGCGGAGTCCAATCTCCAGCCCCCTTCATCAGCCTGTCTGCGCGGGCGGCGCGGCCCGGCTCACGCCTGCCCCTGCCCAGAGCAGAGGGCAGCGGTAAACTCCATCAACTTTCCATAAATCCCCCCAAATCCACTGGGAGGGCACGGACGGGCAGCTGGGGGCAAGGCCGCCCAGCGGGGGCAGGGGCCACTCAGCCGGGACTGAGACCCGGGGGCTGCCGGCCAGTACAGGCCTCCTAGCCTGTGCCGGGGGAATGGGGGCTAGAAAGCCGGGCGCCGGGGGCTCAACCGCCCACGTGGAGGCTGCAGCCTGAAGCCTGGTCTCTGGTGGGAACCGCCGGGGGCCCGCAGGCAAGGCGGCGGCATCATGGACACTGCCGTCCTCAGACCCGAGGCCCGGGCAGGGTGCCCTGGGGCCGGGGTCTCGCCCCACCCCGGTTCCAGAACACGCCAGGGGCCAGGGCTCCGAGGGGCCGAGGGGTCCCTGCGTCCACGTCGGAACCAGGTCCCGCTCTCCACCGGCTCGGGAGGCCCACGGGACCCCTGACCCAGGTTCACGGCCCCCTCCCCACCCCAGGCTCTCCCCGACGGCCAGGAGGCCACCTATGCTCAGGCCGGACTGGACGCCAGGAGCAGCTGCGGCCAAGGGCAGGGCCGCGCGGTGCCGCTCTGGCGCCACCTGCTGGCGAAGACGGGCACCTGCAGGCCCGAGCCTGGGCCCGGCCCCAGGTGGCAGCTCCGCCCACGCCCGCCCCAGACTGCAGCGCCCCCACACTCGGGAGGGGGGCAGCCTCCACATGCGCCTTGGCCCGCAGAGGGCAACCCCTCAGGTGCAGCTCGGGCTTAGTTCTGGGAACAGGCCCCCCCTTTCCTGATCCCCATTAATACCCATGACAGCATTTATGGACGAGATAAATTCATTTCAATTTCCCTTTTCAATTAATGGCCTATTATTTGAGCCACACTCAGCTGAAAATATTGCTCCAACCCCATTCATCTTGTAAAAATTAAACTTTCCTGCCCCTGACAGGCAGAGGGAGGGGCCGTGGGGTCCCCCTGCCTGGGGGGCGCAGGCCCCAAGACCCGGAGGGCCCCCACGGCCAGACCCTCCGCCCAGCCTCCGGGCTCGTGGAGGCCCCGCCCAGCCGGAGGGCGGCCCGGAGCCAGGCCAGGGCCTGCGCCCTCCGCGGCCCCTCCCCTGGACACGTCCAGTCTGCGGACACTGAGACAAAGCCTCGGGCTCGCCCCACCAGCCTGACCCACCCGGGCGCCGGCCGTCCACCTGGGTGCTGCCCTCAGGGGAGCGGCTCCGCCTGGCCAGGGGCCGCCCGGTCCAGGCCAGAGAGCGGAGGGCGGCCCCTCAGTCCCCGCTGCCCCGCCCCACGCCGGGCCGCGCAGCCCCAGCCCCGCCCGGCGCCACGGGAGCAGGGCACAGGGGGGGATGAGCCCACCGGCACGTGTGCCCAGGGAGCCCCAGGGGGATCGAGACCGGCCACACCCCAACACCGTGTCGGGGGCCAGGCTGAGGCGGCCACAAAGGCCCTCAGCAGCCCGGGCCCCTGCCCAGCACGGGCACCCCAGCTGCCTGGGCCCGAGCGGCTCCCGCCCCGTCTCCGCCCTCACTGCCCAGGCGGCCCCGGCCGGCCCTCGGGGTCGGGCTGCGGCCTCCGCGGGGAGAAGGTGGCCGGCCCGGCCCGAGCCGCTCACCGGCCTGCTGGCGCCTCCAGGTCAGCCCCTTCCGCCGAAGCCCCGCCTGGCCACAGCAGGCCCCTAGTGGGAGACCCGGCTCCCGCGGCCGCTCGGCGCCCGCGAGGCTGGCCCAAGCCCAGGCGGTCACCCCGCCCAGAGCCGGCCGGCGCCCTCTCCTCCAGCCTGCAGGCAGGGCCTCCCGGGGTCCCCGGCCCCGCTCGAGGCCCGGCAGCCCCAGGCTAGGGTGCGGCCGGAGCGGACAGCGGGGCCAGCCTTACCGTGAAGAGCTCCTGGGACCGGTAGTTCTCGTCCAGGTACACGCGGGCCCGGCTGTACTCCTTCATGGCCTCGCTGGACAGCAGCTCTCTGCGAGCAAAGGGGCGGCTCAGCCAGGCCTCCCTGGCCTGCTCGGAGAGCGGCGCTGGCCGCCACACGGAGGCGGCTCCCGGCGGAGACGCCCACCCAGGGCCCTCGAGAAAGGCTCCCACGTCCACTGGCCAGTCCCCCCAGGGACCCGCAGCGCCCACCCCTCACAGCAGAGGGTGACCAGGGCCCAAGGCCTTGGCCACCAGGGGAGGCTGCGGCCCCCGCCATGGACCCAGCCCCGCGGCCATCCTGGGCCCGAGCTGAAGGGCCGGGAGAGCCGGCGTGGGCAGGGCCGGGCCCGCGGGAAGGACAACCCGCGCCCGGCGGGGGCTGGGCAGGAGAGGGGCCGAGTCGGCCAGGCGGGCAGAGGCGGCCATAGTGCCCTGCGGAGCTGGTGCGGCGCAGCGGTGGCTGCGGGGGACGCCCCGGCCGCCCGCCTGAGGACCCTGCGCGGCAGAGGCCGCGCAGCCGCCGCTCGGACCGCGGAGACCTGGGGCGCCCGGGCGGGCCGCGCAGAGGGACCGCGAGAGCCGCCCGGGCGGACTGGAGAGGCGGGCATGGCGGGGCAGGGGTCCCCGAAGGCACGGAAGGGGCTCGCCCGACTTGGCAGCCGACCACGCAGCTCAGCTGACAAGGGGGCAGCAGGGCGGACGGATGGACGCGGCCGCCACAGGCCACTGCGGGCTGCGCGCGCCTGCGCAGCAGAGGGCGGGGGCGGGGCGGGGCGGCGGAGCTCCCGGAGCCGCGGGGCGGGGTCTCCGCGCTGGCCACGCCGGGCCTTCCGGGCCCCGGCACCGGCCAGCGGTGACGAGACACTGGCCTTGAGGTTGTCCAAACACGAAGACGGCTCGGGAACACCCCCGCCCGGGTCTCCCCAGACGCACCCCCTTCCCCCGCGCCGCCAGGACTCACTTGACGAACTTGTCCACGTGGGACATGGAGGCCGCGTAGTTCTTCCCGCCGAACTCCTGGCAGTGCAGGGCCACGAAGTGGGGCTTGTGCGCGTGGACCACCTGGGGGAGCGGCAGCGTCAGGACGCCCGCCGGCCAGCCCGGGCCCCCCCACCGAGGGCAGCCTGCCGGCCCGGCCGAGGCCTCCCGGAGCCCCTGGGCAGCGCGGGTCCAGGCAGGGCCGCCCGCCCCGTGGTGCGGGCCCCGCTGTCCAAGCAGAGGGTGGCAAACCCCGAGTCAGGCCGGCTGAGTGCGGGCGCGGCTGGAGGGGGCGTGTGCGGGGGGCAGGGCGCCCCGGGCCGCCCCCACGCCGCCTGCCGCCCGCCCGGCCCAGCCCTGGCCCTCTGCGGCAGGTGACCTTCGTGACCTGACGCCTGGCGGCCGCCCCTCACCCTCCTTTCCCAGCCTCTGTCCCTGCAAATGGCCCCGCCGGGGCTGACCTGGCCTGGGCGGCCCGGGCCCCGCCTGTCCGCGGGCGCGGGCTCTGGCCTGCACTGCGCGGCGGCCGCCAGCAGAGGGCGCCCGAGCCGGCGGGAGGGCCCGAGGCCAGGACGCCAGGACAGGCCGGCGCGAGCAGCGCGGCGCGGCGGGGGCGGCAGCGGAGTGGGGGCGCAGACCCGGCGCAGGCCGAGCCGCTGAGAGTCCGGCGCCACAGCCGAAGCGGAAACGGAGCGGGATGGGGGGAGGAGTCGAGGGGACGGGCAGAAGGGCTCTGGCCACTCCCTGCCGGGGGCCGGCGCCCCACGCCCCCCAGGGGGCACCTCCTGGCCGCCGTCCACTGCCCCAGACAGGAGCTCCAGCCCCCCAGAAAAGCAGCTGGTTCTGACTCCAGGGAGAAACAGGCAACTGGCCAAAACAGGTGGCCGTTCCCTAGGAAGCCGCAAGAAAAACGCTTTGGAAAAGAATGAATTAGAAATTTGGCAGAAAGAACAGACAAAAAACGGAGCCGCGCCACAGAAGGCGCGTGCCCCTCCGCCCGCAGGTGGCCACGGGAGGCCGCCCACTTCTCGGGAAGGGCCCGCCCGCCGGAGCGCGGCCAAGTCAGCCTCAAAAATAGCAGCGGCCAGGCCTGGGCCAGCGGTGCCCTAAAAAGGAGCAGCCGCAGGGCTGTGGGCCTGGCAGCCAGATAAGGGCCAGGCCGGGAGGCGAGAGGGAAGGCGGCCGCTGCTCCCCGCGGCTCCGGGCCCGCCCTCGCCAAGCCCGCGAGGGGTGGGGCTGCCGGGCAGGCGGGCTGGGGGCCTGCGGGCCGCGGCTCTCACTGCCCAGCACGCTGGCGGCTGCAGTCCGCGGCCCCGAGGCAGAGCAGGCGGCCCATCCACAAGCCGGCCGTCCACACCAGGGAGGCCCTGGCGGAGCTACGCCCCGGGCCAGGGCGCGGCCAGCGCACAGGCGGCCGGCAGGGCTCTGGGAAGCTGGACGAGGCTGTGGCCAGCGGGGCTGCGAAGCCGGGCACGGTGGTGGGCCTTCCCTCCAGAGCCCTCTCCTCTGGGCGGCAGGCCCAAGCTGGACCCCAGCTGCCCGGTCTCCTCGCTGACCGCAGAGCCGCAGGCGGCCACAGCCTTGGGGTCAGAGAAAAGATGCCAGGATCCCCAGCTCCCTTCCCAAGGCCGCTCCGTGCCTCCTGGCCCTTCCCGCTGCGGGCATGGACATGTCCGCTTCGCCGATGCCCGCCCTCTTGGGCCGAGCCCCGGCCGAGTCCAGAGACGGCCCCAAGTGCCGACTGACCAGGCTGCTCTCCTGCCTTCGGAAGTCAGACCCAGAGGGCAGATTAATCAAATGGACCAAAACAAAGGGGGGGAAGAAAACCACACCCCAAGAAGGCAGGCGGCTCCGGGCTGGGGGTGAGGCCCACGGCCGCTCCCTGTGGGCCCCAGCCACGGGCACTGTCCAGCAGCGGGCTGTGTCTGAGGCTCCGCAGGGGTCCGGCTTAGGCCGGAGGGCCGGCCTGGCCTGTCACCGCGAGTCCTTTGAGTCGATGGCGGGAGAAATTGAGCCAGGCTGGACGTGTGGGCGGCCGGCCCGAGGGACCAGCCCAGCTCACCCGCGGGGGCTCAGGGTCGGGGGCATGGCCGCAGCCTGGGGGCACACAGGCCAAGGCCCGACAAGGCCCAGGACAGCCGGGGAGGCTCAGCCCCGCGGGGCTCCCCACCAGCCGTCCCTCTGGGCCCCCTCCTGCCCACGGGGCCTGGGCAGCGCCCCCTTTGCATCCAAACCGCCCTTTGGGGAGGCGCCGGGCCGCTGGGGGACCCCAGGAAGCGGGGAGCCCAAGGGCGACGCACAGACCCACGCCTCCCCAGCTGCTGGGGCCGCCGGCCTCCTGGGTGACCGCAGCCCGGCAGCGCCCCCCGCTGGCTCCCCACAGCCCCGCCAGGGTGGAGTGGCCAGCTGCCTGTGCTCAGCCGCCGAGGGGCAGGGAGCCCCAAGGGGACCCCACTCTGCTGCCTTCTTCACACAGCAGAGGGAGGGGGCCGGGACACAGGTAAGGACACAGGTGAGGACACTGGTGAGGTCACAGGTGAGGTCACAGGGGCTGGGACACAGGTGAGGTCACAGGTGAGGACACAGGTGAGGTCACGGGGGCTGGGACACAGGTGAGGACACAGGTGAGGACACGGGGGCCGGGACACAGGCAAGGCAGGCGCAGTGACGGGGAAAGTGGGAGGTGGGGCCGGGAGGACGCGGGGGCCAGCACAGGTGGGGCGGGGACGCCCCAGGGTCACGCTCGCCCCCCTCGGCGGGCCCAGCCCCCACCTGCGCCCGCTCACCTGGTAGAACTCCCGCAGCCAGTTCTTCTGCAGGTTGTCCGGCTGCGGAGGAAGGAGACAGGTCAGGCCGGGCGGGCAGCCAGCGGCGGGGGCAGGAGGGGCCGGTGCCCGGGACTGCCCACCACGGCGGACGCCCTGCCGCGGTGCCACCCACGCGCAGATACCCTTTCCGAGACCCGCCAGAGGGACAGCCCCGGAGACCGGCCCCAGGGACACCCGAGACCACTGGCGTGGCCCGGCCGCCCCACCGCTTCAACAGGGACTGGGTCCGGGGCAGCGCAACGGCCTCAGGCTGGACAGGGCACCGCCAGGCCCGCCCCCAGGGGGCCGCCCACCCAGGCGCGGCTGGACTCGGAGTGGGCAGTGGGCAAAGTGGCGCCCAACGGGACCCCGCCTGGCTGCCCCGTTCCCGCACTGGTCACTGCCAGCGCGGCCTCGAGCGGGCCCTGCACGCCCTCACCCCACCCCGCGGTCACTGCTCTCCGCACTCTGAGGCCCGGGCCTGGACACCACCCCCTGGCGACCCGCACGGAGCCAATCCAGCAGGGGCACCGCCCACACCCACACCCCCACACCCCGCACCCACACAGCAGGACGCCCAAGGAGCTGCCTGCCACGTGCACTTTCAGCGAGTGAGCTCCGCAGTCACCGCTGAGCAGCGCCGCCGCCCTTTCAAGCCCTGTGCGCGGGACGCAGTCACGGAGGTGGGAGCGCCGCCGCCCTCCTCGGTGAGGGGGGCAAATGCCCAAAATCCAAGGATACGGCAGCGGAATCCCAGTCATCACCGTGCACCAGCCCCAAGCTGGCCGTCGCTGCATGGCTGGGGGTCAGGGGTCAGGGTTGTGCAGTTTGCCGAACGCCAGAGGAGACCGCCCACTGCAGCCCCGCAGGTGCTCTTCTGGGCTTGCAGGCGCTTTCCCGGACCCATCTGAGAACCGAATGGCCTGCAGCCACCCCAGAACGCTGGACAGCTGGCGCCCGAGAGCCCGGCGGGGGCGATGTGGTGACCTCGACGGTCCCTGGCGTGGGCCACATGTGAACGAGGGCTCCTCGGGGCCGGCTCTGAGGAACGCTGCACGCACAGGTTCCACTTCCAGGGACCCCACAGGTACTCACAGTGACATTAGACAAAGAGCCCTTCTTGGCTGGGGGAACCCAGCGGGGGAGTGCCCCAAAGAATTCTCCAGAACAAAAGTCTGCTCTGCAGGAGCCAATGCCCCAAGGCTGCCATGGGCCTTCCCATCTCGCCTAAGGGCTGGGCTGTAAAGGTCACCAGCAGGGCACGGGCCCACCAACAGGCAGATTTGTGGAGGCCTGGGGAGCATGCCTGTCCTGCTGAGAGGGAAGACGCAGACTGTCCCTGAGGATGCATCGCACGCAAGGCCTCTGCCACCTCAGGAAACGCGAAACCCCACCATACCTAGCCAGAGGACTAGACCTCGGTGCCTGCCACCAACACTGCAGCTTTCAACAGTGAGTGAAAGCACCAAAAGGGGCAAGGAAATGCAGTCCAGAGACATACAAATGCATCGAATGACCCAAAGGAAATTTAAAGTGAGTAACAGGTTAAAGGCTCTTGTGAAAAAATGGAAATGTGTGGGGAGAGATGGTGATAGAAGCAGAGGTATGGGAACTGGGAAGAGTCGAGAGGAAGCACCGGAAATCAAAATCTCTGTAAGGAGACGAAGAAGTCTTTGGTGGGCTCATAAGCTGAGGGACACAGCAAGGACACCAGGTGAGACAGGTCAGCAGAAGCTTCCAAAATGGGAAAGGGAGGAAAGAAATCACAGAGCTATGGGACAGTCTCTATGGATGTATATCACCCACATACAATGGTGACACCAGGAGAAGGAAGAGGAAAGAGGGTAGAAATCTTGGATGATCGCAGAGTTTTCAGGATAAATGACATACACCAAACCAGAGCTCCAAAAAGCTTTCAGAATCCAAATAGGATAAATATTTCAACACATACTCTCAGACGTATAATGCTTGTTAAGCTGCTAAAAACCAAACGCAAGAGGAAAATCTTAAAAGTAGGAAGAAAAAACACAGCTAATCTATATAGAAACAAGGACAAGAATTATGGTGAACTTGGTCAAAACCACACCAGTGAGAGAAGGATAAATGGGGTGGAGTGTTTCAAGCAGTGAAGGAAAAAAAAATCACCAACCTAGAATTATGTATCCAGCCCTACCGTTTTTCAAACGTGAAGGAGAAAAAACTACTTTCTCAGACAAACAAAAGGGAGGAAATCCATTGCTGGTTGACCTGCCTTGAGGTGATGTTTCAAGAAGTTCTTCAAGAAGGAGGAAAACGTCACAGGTCAAAATTCTGGATTGAGGTAAAGAAGTGCAACAAGGAAGAAATAAAAAATGGTCTAAGAAACTGAGAGCAGGGGCCTCCCCGGTGGCGCAGCGGTTAAGCGCTGCGCTGTGGAGCTGTCGGCAGCGGCGACGTGAGTTCGACGCCCGGCCGGGGAGAATCCCACATGGTGCGGCAGACCTCTCCTGCCTCGCCCACTGCTCCCCTCAGCAGTGGATTTCTGATCTGCCTGTTCTGCTACCCGCTCTGTCTCTGGTGAACCCTCTCGCCAC
>PVIJ01021566.1:0-18333 GCA_004024925.1 Scalopus aquaticus | reverse complement strand
ACAGTCAGAGGTATCCCTGACGTCCAGGTGCAGGGAGGTCTGGGGGGGCAGTCGGGGGTTCCTGACGTCCAGGTGCAGGGAGGTCTGGGGGGGCAGTTGGGGGTTCCTGATGCCCAGGTACAGGGGGAAGAGCCACGCCTAAATCCCCCCCATGTCGTCTGACAAGGTCACGCCGTGGGTGAAGGGGCTTCAAGGAAGCCCTCTTCAAGGAAAACAGGATGTGGTATTTCTGGTCCTGATTGCTTTGGGTTTAAGTGTACGTGCAATTACTTACACAAATAACTTTGGCCAAAAAAGAATATAAGATAAAAATCCCCCTATCAATCAGCAAAACAAATATAGGACAGCTTTTGGAGGAGTTGAGAAACAGTCAGCTTTTTCTTTCCCAGTTAACCACAAAAATACCCCAGGCCGTTAAGGGGCTTACATGCCCACCTAGAAAAAAACTTTTCCCCATACAATAATAGGACCTCCACATGCAGGCTACAAAATAATAACAGTCTGGGACACGCCTCTACCCACACCCATACAACTCCCCTTTGTGCCTCACACAGGAATCATTAACCAGGACGGACACTAGGTTGTTCCAGTTAATGGTAAGTATGTTTCTGCTCGGTCATTATTTTTCTTATAGAAATTAGGGCTACACGGACCACCACATATAACACAATGGAATCGTTTCTTTCACAAGCATTTTTCCCATCTTACAGAGCTAATTCGAGATATTTCACAAATTAAGTAAAAAATGTCCCTCTTTTGTTCCCTGGCATAAATAACCAAATGTCAGCCATAAGCCTAGACCCCAGCAAACATTAAAACTAAAAATAGAAGTTAACCTTTATCTAACCTTTATATACCTTGATTGGGTGATCAAAAAGTGTGTGTACTGTCTAGAAAAATTTTGTTCTTGCCTAAGTTGAGTAACCACATAATTTCCTCTGTCTAAAATGTATCTTTGTTTGTCAGATGTTAACAATATTTAAACCCCGCTATCCGGCAATAAAATAGAGCAGCTTAATCACTCTCTCTGGTGAGTGCTGTCTCTCACGTCTCTCACTTCGCCGACGCCTTCTCCACCCTCCTGGGGACCCCTCAAGAATCTTGGTCGGAGGTAGCCTCCAACAGGGAAGTTCTGGGGGGCAGTCGGGGGGCCCCTGATGTCCGGGTGCAGGGGGAAGGTCTGGGGGGGCAGTCAGGGGATCCCTGATATCTGGGTGCAGGGGGAAGTTCTGAGGGGCAGTCGGGGGGGGTCCCTGATGTCTGGGTGAAGGAGGAAGGCCGGGAGGGGCAGTTGGGGGGATCCCTAATGTCTTTGTGCAGGGGGAAGCTCTGGGGGGCAGACGGGGGTCCCTGATGTCTGGGTGCTTAACATTAGCCGAGATATGACCCCATCCTGAAGACCCCAAGAATCCAGGCCAGGTCACCATGGAAACGCCCCATGAAGCTCCGGGACCCCTGGCCCTTGTGCATTCATAGTCCAGTGCCGCGTCCTTGGGGCCTCCCGCGGCCGTCACACAGAGCGGCGCTCCCCTCCCCGAGCTCCACTCCGAGTGTGGCAAAGCCGGGCGCGAGCATGGCAGCCGCACGAGCAGCATGGGAGGGGCGGGAGCGGCCGGCAGCCGCCACTGTCTCTGTCTTGGAGGACAGAGGGCAGCCATTGACAAGGGAGAGGACAGGCGGACCTGGGTGCGGCCTGCCCCCCACTTACCTGTCCCCGTAGATATCCAGGAGGCTCAGCAGCACCCTCAGCGTCCTCTCGAGAGTCTAGGGCGTGGGGAAGGGAGCGGGAAGCGGCATCACGGAGCAGCCACTGTCTCTGTCCCGCACCCGAAAACACGCGGCCCAGATCAAGACCAACGGCCCTTTCTTTCCATAAAGGTTTCAAATCTCAGGACCAACCTCTTTCACAAGTAAAATTCAGGACTTTTCTTTTTTTCAGGGTTTAAAATAGCATTTTCCCTACCCAAAACCCGGGCGGGAAGGCAGTGCCAGCAAGGGCCTGGGCAGGAGGCGCCCTGCCTGGCCGGCCCCGCCCACCCGTCTCACCGAGCCCCCGTGGGCCCCGCTGATCCCGTCAGCCCCTGCAAGAACCACACGTCCTTGTCATCTGGTTTTGCCGGCAAACCAGCCTTGCTGAGCCCGTTCCTGGCGACAAACCTCGTGGTTGGTGAAAGTGACCCCGTGGAGCGCGCGCAGCCGGTAGAGGGTGCCCAGGAGGCAGTCCAGGACCCGCGCGGAGAAGCAGCCCAGCTGCTCTGTGGCCGCCTGCATGTAGGGGTCCAGGTCACCTAGGGGCAGCAGGCTGAACCAGGACCGGAACAGGGCCTCGTCCACGTCCAGCAGGTGCGCCTTCTCGCCCATCAGCTTAAGTAACAGTTTCCTGTTAAAGAGAAAGGAGAATGAGACAGAGGGGCTTGCCGAGCCCCATGCAGCAGGCCAGGAGGGGCCTCCCTGTGGCCTGGGGGTCAGTCTTAGGCTGTCACTGCTGCAGCCTGAGTCCATCCCCGGCCAGGGAGCTGACCACAGGGCGCAGCAGACCCCTCCTGTCTCCCCGCAGCAGTGTATTCAGTGGATCCGCCTGTTCTGCTCCCCACTCTGTCTCTGGTGAATCCTCTCACCCCCCACACCTCTGGCCTGCACCCCAGCTTGTATGCATAAATAAATAATTCTTTTTTAAAAGAAGGCATAGTGAAGAAACGCTTACTTGACGGGTGCACTGATGCTTGGGAGAGGGGGAGGGCGGGCTGGGCGGGAGGTTCTCCAAAAAGGAAAGGGAGGGAGATGTTTCTGCGCTTGGAAATGTCACTAGGTCCGCTCTGTGCCCTTGCCTGTGTTCTCTGTATTTAATTTGTATCTAAATTTGCGCTACCGCTGTTCTGACAGGAGCTTCCTGTGTTCTCTGGGAAACCTTAGCTGACCCAGCTTAGGTGACCTCACTCAGACCCCGGCTTTGCGACCTCAAGGTGAGCCCCATGGCCCCTCTGAGAGCAAAGCCTGGTCAGGGGGCTCGGCGCGGGATTCAAGGAAACAGCCGGGCAGGCAGCGCCCCAGGGCCCCCAGCTGGCCCGGCACCCCAGGCAGGCGGCGCGCAGGGAGGTCTCTGTGCGGACAGAGCTGACCACCCAGGGCACACCGTCCACAGCGGCTGTTCTTCAGCACAGAGGCCCCCCGGCCGAGCCCATCGTGGGGACAGCAGAGACCTCCTGGGCAGCCGCCGTCCGCCCCTCCGTGCTCCTCTGCCCGTTTAAAGCAGCGGCCAGGGCTCTGGCTGCGCAGCGGGGCGAGGGCGCCTGAGAGCCGGTCAGGGCCGGCCAGAGCCACACAACCCTCACCCGCCACTTACTGCTCCCGTCTTTCATCCCGAAACTCCACGAAGGGGATCCCCTCGAGGCCCGCCCAGGCGTCCTCGGGCGGGATGGCCGCGCCCCTCCCCGGCGGGGCCGGCGGCGCGCACAGGTGCAGCAGGGGCAGGACGCACACCCAGGCGTCCACCCGTCTGTCCACGCAGGTCAGGCACAGGTTGGTCAGGCACTCCCGCCAGCTGCGGAGGGCAAGGAGAAGCGCTGGCATCAGGCCGCTCCCGCCTCCCGCAGACACAGCCTGAGCGAGGGCGCCGCCTCCCCCGACGCCGGCCCAGGCGGCCCCACTCGGCTGCCCGCCGGGCTCCACGCAGCGCAGAGGGCCCGCGCCGTCCTGCGGCGTCTCTCCAGCCCCTGCTGCCTGTGGACACGGTCCCACGTCGGCATTAAAGGCCCGCAAAGGCCACCAAAGGCTCAGAATCCTCTTCTCATCCACGAGGACTAACTGTGAGGCTGCCTGGCTGGGAGGGCGGCTGGACACAAGGGGACACGGCGCACGGGGACGCCAGTCGCTGGCGCCAGGGGGGCAGGGGGTGTCGCTGGACCCAGGCGCGCCCTCAGCCCCGAGGGAGCCGGGTGCCTCGCCGTTGTGCTAACACTGTGCGGAGCTCTGTCCGTCCGTTCTCCCCGGGCAGCCAGGACACGGAGGAGCGGGGTGGCCTCCCGGGCCCCGTGCAGGCCTGGAACGTGGGCAGCCCGCGGCGGGCAGCAGAGGGCCGGAGCCGTGCGCCGGGCCCCCCCCCCCCGCCATCGTCTGCTCTGCCTTGCCCCATCCCGCCCCTTTTCAGAAATGTCCGGGGTGTCGTTGGCTGCTTGAAATTTGTGAAACCAAGAGGCAGGGTCCTAAGACCCCTCCCCTGGGGGCGAACACCACCAGCCGGACACCCTCAAGTCCAACGCCAACAGGAACCCCGCGACCACCGGGCTCCGGGCAGCCCCACCCAGGACGGCGAAGGCGCCGCAGGGCACGGGGCACCCCAGGAGGCGGGGGCCGCAGGGACAGCCCTGCGAGGGTCCCACGCGTCCGGCAGTGAGCACCCTCGTCCCCACCACCCGGCGCACACGCGTGGGGCCGCGCATGGCGTGAGGCTGGGCGGAGTTCGGGACACGCAGACATGCGGCGGGTGGGACCCCCAGCAGCAGCGGGCGCAGGCCGGGCCTCAGCCCCCAGGGCCAGCACCCGCTCGGGGGACGCGCGGCCGATCTCCGAGACCCGGACACACTCGCCTGCAGGGCGTCCCGAGGAGGGCGGCCAGGTCGTCGCCGTGCAGGGTGCCGGGGCCCGAGGCGCGGGGGCTCAGCAGGTAGCACAGTGAGGACAGGTCGCCGTCGGCCGCGGGCAGGCCCAGCTTGTACAGCAAGCAGAGGACGACCAGGCCCAAGGTCAGCGGGTTCCTCACCGGGAAGTCCTCAGGCAGAGCGCCCCCGTTTTTATTCAGAAATGGCGCCATCTTCTCCTTCAGATACCCCCACAGGTGCGCCTTCACCTGGTCGCGGAGGAGACCCAGGTGTGGGGCTGAAGCCTCCGCATTCTGGGCAGCCAGCCGCCTCACTTCCGCGTTGCAGGGCGGGGCCAGGTCCCCCAGGTGGGAGAGTCCCGGGGTGCCCCCTGCCACCTCCCCCCAACCCCAACCCCTCGCAGGACCCCAACCAAGTGCAGACCAGGGGCCGCGCGGTGGGGACCTCAGTGGCCCCGAGGCCTCCTAGTGTCTCCCAGGGTCCCCGGGCTGGCGAGGGCATGGGGGGGGCAGGCTCCCGGGTGGCCCCCTTTGCCTGTCCCCGCCTGGACCCCGGCCCTGGGGTCGTCTCTGCACTAGGAGGAGGGGTGCGGGGTGCCAGGGCCCGGGCGCCGTGAGCGATACCTCCGCTTCCCCGTACTGCAGGGCGTGCCAGGGCTGGGCCTGGCCTTCGTACACCATGGGCTTGCGGGCCTCGGCATAGAACTGCCAGAACCTGGCGAAGAAGGCCTGTATGCTGCTGGCGCTCCAGGGCCGCAGCGTCTGGAAGATTCGGTTCAGCATGACCGTAGCAGCGATCTTCTTCCCCCTCACCAAATCCTTCGTGTTGCTGTCCCAGATATAATTCTTAATTTTCTGAAATTTTCCAGTGTACTTCTTGCAGATTATGTCGTCGTACTGGTGCCAGGCTGGAGGGGAAGGAAAAGGCACGTCCTTGGCATCGGCCTGGACTCGACCTGGACGCCAGTCTTGAAGGCAGAAGCACTCAAAGGAGGGGGATCAGGAGGAAGCCGGCACCCCCAGGGCAAGGCGCCAGCACCCCCCAACCTGTACCCGGCCCCGACGGGCAGCGTGGGCCCTGGGGAGACAGCGCACTCAGGACGGGGCCCCAGACCCAGTGATTGGGGGGACCCCTGGGCTGACACCATCCGGCCGGCCTGAAAACGCCTGTCTCTGCCCAGCAGGGCGCTCGGCACACTGGGACACGCCCCCCCACGGCGGGGTCAGGACAGGCGGACCCCAGGCCCAGGGCAGGCGCGGGGGCCTCGCGCCGGGGACCGCCCCCGACGGCAGTGCGCTGCCCAGTGCAGAGAGCGCCCCGGGCGCGCGGCCGACACGGGGCAGGGGCAGGCCCCACGCCACTCCCGGGCGCGCTGTCACGGGGGAGCCGGAGCCGGTTGGCACTGGGCCCGGTGAAGTCGACCACGAAGACAAGACGCAGAGGTCGAGAAGCCGGGGCCACACGACGAAACAGCAAGACGAGGGGTGGGAAAGGCACCGCGGCGGGAGGCAGGCTGGCGTCACAGCGGCAGGCCACGCCGGGGCCGGAGCGCCCCGAGAGGGACAGCGGGAAACGAAACAGCAGCAGCCAGCGGGACAGCACGGCTGCCGGGGACCGCGCAGGGGGCTGCTCGGACCCCCACCGCCTCCCTGGGGCGCCCGTCAGCCCAGAGACTCGGCCTTCCACGCGGCCAACTGACCCCCGTGCCGAAGGTGAACCCCCAAAGAATCGCTCCTGGGCGGCCCCCGAGTCCAAGGTAACAGCCCCCAGAACTGACTGACTCGCCTGGGTCACGCTTAGTGGCTTCTGCTACAGGCGCGTGTGGGGATGTGAGTCACCCTCACATCCGCACCTCCAGGAGGCTGCCCGGGACCCCGGCTGGGGCACCAGGGAGAGCCGGCCGGCTTCCCACAGACACTCTAAAGAACACACCTGCACACACACCCATCCTTGCATGCACCTGCACCCACACACACCTGCATGCACACCCACACCTGCACGCACACCTGCACACACATACACCTGCATGCACACCTGCATACACGCACATCTGCATACACATACACCTGCACACACACCCACACCCGCATACACCTGCATCCACACACCTGCATGCACATCCATACCTGCACACACACACCTGTATCCACACCTGCACGCACACACCTGCATGCACACCCACACCTGCAGGCACACCTCCATACACACACCTACACGCACACCTGCACCCACCCATACCTGCACGCACACACCTGCACGCACACCCATACCTGCATGCACACCTGCACCTGTACACCTGCACGCACACCTGCACACACACACCCTTGCATGTACCTGCACCCACCCATACCTGCACACACACACCTGCACGCACACCCACACCTGCATACACCTGCATCCACACACCTGCATGCACACCCATACCTGCACGCACACCTGCACACACACACCTGCACGCTCACCCATACCTGCACGCACGCCTGCACACACACACACGCTCACCCATACCTGCATGCACGCCTGCACACACACACACCTGCATGCACACCTAGACCCACCCATACCTGCATACACACCTGCACACACACACCTGCATGCACACCCACACCTGCACACACACCTGCACATGCACACCTGCACAGCAGTCACACAAACTCACCACCACGTGTCGCATGCACTGATTGCAAAGCAAATCAAAGACAAAGAAGAAAAAAATCAGACCCAGACAAGAGAAAGGAAAGGGGGTCCTGGGGGGGCGGGGTCCTGCAGCCCAAGCACCCGCTGGCTCCGCCCCGCACCTGGCTGGCGGCCCAGGCCCCCCTCTCCCATCCTGTCCCTTCCTTGACATCGTTCCCGGCCTAGCTCCCAGGGCGCGGTCACGTCCGGCGGCGCAGGACCCCCAGGCCCGGCAGGGCCCATGGTGGCGGCTCACCCCCCTCGTGCAGGAGGCACGACTCCATGTGCAGACAGCGGTTCACGTGCTCGCCCTGCTTCTGCTGCGCCTTGTAGATGAACTCGTACTCGTGCTCGCCGGGGCCGCGCACCACCACGTACTTGTAAGGGAGGGCCTTGTCCAGGCACTGCCGGGGCACCAGGGCGCTGCCTTCCAGCAGGAACCCGTCGTCACCCAGGTCCCTGCGGACAGAGGACCCGGTCAGCGGGAGAGCCGCCCACACTCGGCTCGGACGCACGGACCCAGCGCGGCCAGGCGCCGGCGAGAGGACACTTCCGGAGCGACACGAGCCCGGTGAGCTAGGGCCGCTGGGCCGTCTATGCTAAGGGGCGCGCTGGCCGCCGCCCGCGTACTCACTGCGTGCACGACATCTCGCAGACGTTCCCGCTCCACCTGGGCCTCCCAAGCTCCTCCGTGCCCCTGACGAAGACTTCGTGGCGGAGGGGGTCGAAGCAGAAGTGTTTGGAGATGATGGCATAGAAGCACACGGTGACGCCTTGCTCAGGGGGCAGCGGGCTGGGGCTGCACCGAGGGGACACCCTGGGTCAGGCCAGAGCCCGCCCACGGCAGTCCGCCCCGCGCGCACACACGCTCCTTCAGGGCTCGGGCGCCCGCGCTGCGGACGGACCTCATGAGGCCCGGCCCCCCACAGCAGACGGGAAGGGGCCAGAGGGCCAGCTAGCACCTGGGCGCGACAGCCGTCTCCTGCCTTCAGGAAGGCCGGTGCCCCTCTCCCCACCTCCCCGCGGGGCCCGTCCCTCCAGGGCAGTGGGACGCTCCCGGGGCGCACCAGGCCCCCAACCCGGCCGGGCTAGCCCACCTGACATCCTGGGGGGCAGCCCTCTGGTTTCCTGGCTCCTTCTCCTTTCTCGCAGCTGTAGGTGGGGTCACCTGACTCCCCTCCGGCTGCTTCGGGGCCTCAGGCTTGGGCTTCTCCTTCCCACCGGCGTTCTCCCCAGGAACACCCTCCCTGTCCTTGCTTTCAGGCTCCTGGAACGAGTAACAACCGCGGCCGCTGAGCCCGGCTTCCACGCTGGCCGGAGCATTGCGCGGGCCACGCCTCCCCGCTGGGCGCCTGGAAAGCTTCCAGTCCACTCGCCTCTGCCTGCAAGGCCCCCCATGGCCCCCGCTACCCCTGCCCCTCGACACGCTCCCTGGGCGCCCTGCTGCTCCCGGAACAGGCCGCCACCCTCTCCCTCGGGCCTCTGCACGTGCCCGTTCCGCCGGCCCCTCCCCGATAGCCACGGCTCGGCCCCGGCTCTTTCGGGCCTGCTCTGCGAGTCCTTCTGGGCGCCCACCTCCGGGTCACCCCCAGCACCTTCCCCGCCCAACTCTCCTCGAAGGCCTCCCGGCTTAGCTTCCGGCCTAGGCCTGACACTAACACGGGGACCAGCAGGGGGTGGGGGCCCCAAGGCAGGGGGCTCAGCCAGGCCAGGTGTCAGGGCAGGTGACCGGACCTGCTGGCTCTCTTGGGCAGAGGGGCCGCTGGCCGGAGGCTGTTTCTTTCTCTGGGTCTTGTTCTTATCGCCCTTCTTGGCCTCCGTTGCTGGGCTGGCCGGCGCAGCCTCGACTGTCTGGAAGAGCCAAGACCCCAAACGTCGGGGGAGGGGACAGAACGGGCGGCGTCAGGGCAGCGGTGCCCACCCAGTGACCGGCAGGAGCCGGAGCCGAGGGGCCCTTCCCAGCTGCCCCCGAGGGTCCCCGAGGGAGCGGCTGCCACCCTGGTCACCCCCATCAGCTCACCCCAGGGCCGGGGTCCCCGGCCTGCAGGCTGGCGGTCTGCAGCTCTTTCCCGGGCGCAGAGTCGCCCCCTTTGGACTCGGGCAGCGGGAGGTCCTGGGCAGCACCTGTCCCCTCAGGACGGCCGGGTTCCCCGGCAGAGATGCCGGCCCGTTCCTGGGAGAGGCCGTTGCCCACAGAGTGGTCAGGCGTGGCGTGGCCTTTCCCTGCTAGGGGGGCACCTCCTGGAGTCTGACCTGGGGGGGCCGGGCTGCTCCCCAGCTCCGTGGGGTGGCCCTGGGGGGCCAGGCTGCTCCCCAGCTCCGTGGGGTGGCCCTGAGGGGCCAGGCTGCTCCCCGGCTCCGTGGGGTGGCCTGGGGGGGCCGGGCTGCTCCCAGACCCCACTTCCATGGCTGTCTGCGCCCCCCCAGAGGACTGGCCCTGCAGAGAGCCAGCTGGGGGGCGCTCAAGGGCGTCCCTGCCCTCCAGCCGCGTCCCGCCGGGGCCTGGGGGCTGGCTGGGGGCTCCACCCTGCTGTGCTGTGCTCCGGGGTAGAGCTGGGCCCTGGCTCACGAGTGAACTCAGACTGCAGGGCCCAGAGGGGGGCAGGGACGGGGACTCCTGCTCCCATGAAGCATTTCGGTTCTTCCTCTTCTTCGACTTCCTTTTGCTCTAGACAGAGAAAGAGACGCGAGTTCAACCCCTGGCCTCCTGCACCCCACAGCATCCCCCGGCCTCCTGCACCCCGCGGCGCCTTCCTCAGACTTCTGCAGTCGCTCGGGTGCCGGCTCGCGGCCGCCAGACCACCCCACATGCCGAACCTGCCACCGTTCGACCTTGGAAGGGACGAAACCCAGGCCAGAGGGCGGCACCTTGTGCTGGGCCCTTCGGGAGCCCCCCTGCTGGGCGTCCTGACCCCGGGAAGCACCCAGGCGCCTCCTGGCACCTCCCGTGCACCCCAAGTCTGCAGGGGGACCAAGCCCCACCTGACGCCCTTCAGAGACAAAGTCAGCGGCCCAGCGGCCAGCCCCCCTGACCTCCAGCCCGACGCCCGCCCCGGGGCTGGGCCCCTAAAGGCCCCTGAGTCCCGTCACCTCAGTGAGTCAATGCCCAGGCGGTCACCTGCCCTGACCCCCTTCTTCCCCGGACACCCCTCATCTGCTGCTCAGCCCAGACCCCTCGGCCCAGCAGCCGGCGTCGCAGGGCCACTGTTGGTGCAGCAGACACCCTCAAGAGCTGGCGTTTCTGACACCCCTCTGGTGACCCACTCCACGGGCCAGTGCTGCCCAGGCCACCTCCGAGAGCTGGTGCCCGCTCCGGCTGCCCAGCCCCCCGGGGCGGCCACCTCCGGCGGTCTGGTCCAGTGCAGGAGAGAGCCCGGGGCCCTGTCCTCCAGGGGTGCTGACCTCAGACGACTGGGGCCCCCAGCCTTGTTTCAGGTGTGGGGGGACCGTGCAGGCGCCCCGTCACACATCTGGAGTCGGGGGGCCCTCGCAGGCCTGAGACAGGCGGCGGCGGCGCCCACACATCCCACCCGCACGCCCCCACTCACAGCTGCCTGGACCTTGGCCCGAGGCTGCGGCCGCCGCCCCCGATGTTGGAGGACGAGGACCCCGCAGAGGCCAGGCAGCGGGACCAGGCGTCAGGCCTGGGCAGGCGGGCTCTGCGGGGCACCCCTGCCCTCTCGCTCCCGAGCTGGCCAGGGGCACCCTTGTGAGCCCCCTGGGCCCCCGAGGGGCCCATACTCAGCCTCCGGGACAGAGCCGGCCGGGCTGCGCCTCGAGGAGGGGTGTCCCCTCCAGCACTGCCCGGGACCAGGGCGGGCACCCCAACATGGGAGGCAGGAGCAGCGAGGTGCCCGCAGCCCCGGGAAGAGCCAGAGGACCCCAGGGCCGGGAGCCAGATACTGCCCGAGGGGCCGCTTGGCTGCTGCCCGGCAGACGGGCGCAGAGGCCTGGGCAGCACTGAGCGTCCTGGGGGACACGGGGATGCGGGAGTGGGGTGTGCCTCCGAGAACAGGCGCACGGGACAGGAGCCCCAAAGCCTCCCGGGGCTGACCGCTCACCATCTGGACGGTCCAGGAGCCATCGTCGTCGTCTGGGCTTTTCTGCTGCCCGCCTGGGCCGGGGGGCACGGAGGCGAAGCCGCCCTCCTTCAGCTCCCGTCCACTCTCGCCGCTGCCCTCTGGCGCCAACAGCTCGGGGCTGCTGTTCGCAGAAGCTGCAGAGCACAGGGCAAGCAGGGGCTGTTACGGGGGACGGCAGCCCCGCCCCGGACGGCCTCGGGGTGCCCTCTGGGCCAGCGTGGGGCGCAAGGGGCCGGCCTCAGGTCCCCGCACTGGGGTCTCCTCCCGGCCACATGCACCCCCAGGGTCTGCTGGGCCAGCGGCCTCCACGGGGCCCAGGGGCAGAGGGAGACCGGGCGCCTGGGGCGGGACGAGCGCCCCCGGCCTGGACTGGGGCTAAGCAGGCGCCTCCTGCTGCTCGAGGCTGGGGGGTTCCAGAAAGCCGGTGGGGCACGGCACCACGTCCCTCGGGCACCCCCGGCCGGGGGCCCCTCAGTTCCGGGTCAGTCATCAAATCAGAACTCAGAGAACAGAGGAAAACACTTCGCTCCACGTGAATTCAGGATTGGGGGGCAGAGGTGCACGGTGCGGGGAGGGGGCTTAGAGCTTCCTGCCCCCTGCAGGCGCCCCGCTCCCCAAATCTCCACGTGTTCACCCACCCTGGACTTCAGGGTTTTCAGGCAGCCTCACTACAGAGCCCGCTGTCGGCGATGGAGGAGCCATAACTCCATTTTCTAACTCTTTTTTTTTTAAAGATTTATTTATTTATGCATACAAGCTGGGGTACAGGCCAGAGGCGTGGGGCGGCGAGCGGGCTCTCCAGAGACAGAGCGGGGAGCAGAGCAGGCAGATCAACGGAAAGACACTGCTGAGGGGAGCAGCGGGCGAGGCAGGAGAGGTCTGCCGCACCATGTGGGATTCTCCACAGCGCAGCGCTTAACCGCTGCACCACCAGGGAGGCCCCCTGATCACCTGCTCTTGCTTCAGTCTTAGCAGGGCGCGCGCAGCCTTTTTCTGTAAAGGCCCAGGTGTGGGATTCTCCCCGGCTGGGCCTCGAACTCGCATCGCGGCTGATGACAGCTCCACAACGCAGCGCTTAACCGCTGCGCCAACCAGGGAGGCCCCCATTTTCTAACTCAAGGTTCGAACCAGACGAGGAAGTGGGGGGAGAAGGAATCAACATAGCAGGAGCACAGTCCGGGGTGCCGGCACCGAGTCCCAAAGCACAGGGAGGAGCCAGCCGGCAAAGACACGGAGACTGAGCCCACTGCAGAACCTCAGGCCTCTTTCCCAGTTCTAGTGAGCCACAGACAGGAGCCTTCCCCGAAGATGAGCCCCTCCGGACAGAGAGAGGATAAAGACCCCCGACCTGCCCGCTTGTGTCTGTGCCAGTGTCCTGTACTTCCCTGTCTCCTGTCCTAACAAACCTGTTCTTTACAGCTGAGCCTCTGCCTCGTGGAGAAGCTCGCCGCGTGCCGCCGAGGGGAGCTCTGGGGAGACCTTTCCCAGAGGGGACCCAAGACTCCGCTCCGCTCTCAAATCCGTGGGAAGAACGACATCACTGGCACTGAGCCCCACCTCCAGCCCCCCTCCACTGGGAGTGCAGGAGGTCAGAGGTCAGGGGTGGGAGGGAGGCTCCACCCTAAACCAGCCCCACCCGCAGGAGCAACACAAACACCGCGGCAGGCCGCACTGTGGGGCAGCTGACAGCCCTCCTGGCCCCTCACCGGGCCTCACGCGCCACCCTGGGGCCGAGTCCTTGGCGTCCGCTCCCACGCCCGGGGCCAGGTCAGCCCGCCCGTCCCCAAACAGCCCTCCAGAGACGCCCCCAAGCTCCCGGATATCTGGCCCCTCATCAGCTCAGCTTCCTCCTTTCTATCTCCCGGCAGGGGACTCAGGCACCCACACCAAGGGCCGGGCTGAACCCCAGATCCTCTGTCCCCCAAGGCGGGCCATTCCTTCCCTGATGAACCCCCAGCTGGCCCGAAGCCCCGGCAGCCCCAGCCCTCCCCAGCCCTCCCTGGCTGCTCTCGGCTCCCCCACAAAAACTCCTTTAAGAAAATGTAGCCGCTGCAGAAAGGGACAAAAACAGGCTGCCAGCGTCTGCTCCCCAGAACCACTTCCAGAGACTGGAGGGCAACGGGGACATGAGTGACCCTTCCGGGGACCCCTCACCTGGCCTGGGAAGCAAATGAGCGGGCCGCACGGACGCCATCCTGAGCGCAGGGAGCGCCGCCCGAGGCCGGGCCCTCCCGACAGGGGCCAAGGCAGCCCAGCCCAGCTCCCCGCGAGACCAGGCCCCGGTCGGAGGAGCGCCCGCTCTGGCCGCCCCGGGCCCCCACCCTGCGTGGCAGAGCCGGTCTCCCCAAGGCCCTCAGCCGGAGCAGAGAAGGGAACTGGGATGGAGCTTCCGCAGGCGCCTGAGGCGCGCAGGGGATTAGCATAGCTGTTAACTCCCAGGGGCAGCAGCCCTGGGTGGGGGCCTGGAGAGGGGCCTGGCATCCCTCCTCACAGGTGGGCCAGCCGCCCGGAAGAGAGCCCCGTGGCCCGCCCACGCCCCTGCGGGAACTGCGGGCCCTTCTTCCCTCTCCTCCCCCCACAAACCTGCCCTTCCCTTCCCGCAGGACCCGCCCTGGCCCACAGAGGTCTTTCCCTCCGCCTGCCCCAGGGAGCGGCCGAAGGGCCTCAGGGGCAGCCGCGGCTGCGGGGCCCAGCACCACCTCTGGTGACCTCTGGCGTCGGGTCCTCCCAGGGCGCCACCCAGCCCCAGGCACCCAGGCCGGCAGCCTCCCCCCATCATGGTTTCAGTTTCTGTTCCTGGAACCGAGAGCCGCCAGGCTGCAGGTCAGCACTGGGTCCAGGCCCGTGTCAGCCCTGAGGGCAGTGGGCACCCAGGGTGGGGCTGCAGGGGTGTGGGCCATGCAGGGCCTGTCCTCCCCATTGGCCTCCCCATCGGCCTCCCCATCGGCCCAGCCGCACCCTCAGGGGCCAGTCACCGCAGGCCCTAAGGAATGGCCCTCCCCGGGGCAGCCCAGGGGCAGTTTCTGCTGGGGAAGAGGCCGTCCAGCCTGCCGCGGAGCTCTTCCCACCGTCTGGGCAGGATGTCCCCGCTTTTTGCACATAAACCTGCCCCTTTGGGGATAGCCCAAACTCTGCCTCGGACGCACCCCGTGTCCTGAAAAGGCAGCCCTAGGGAAACCTCTCAGAGGGAACCCCAGGCCCGCTCTCTGAACCCCTCAGCAAAATGACACCATCCCCCGGGGCCTGCGGGTCAGCAGCCGGGAGGCCAGGCTGTCTGCTCGGAGGGCCCAGCCCTGCAGGGTGGGGGCCCTGGCCTGGAGGGCGGCTGTCCGGCCCTGCTCCCCACCCGCTGGGAGGGGCAGCCCTGGGAAGTGGCCATGGGGACGGCTGCAGGCAGGAGGCACCCCCGAAGCCCAGCCAGCATCTCTGGGGGGGCTCAGTCTCCTGTTTGCAGGTGCCCCGCCAGGAGCGCCCACACACCAGGTGGAGGAAGGGGCTGGGGGGCTGGTCTCCAGGAGGCGCCAGGCCCAGGGGTGGGGCTCAGAGGAGGCCGCCAGCCAGGACCACCTGCTCACCTGGGGCCAGTTAGCCCCGCCTCCCGGCCAGGCAGGTGCACAGGGCAGGAGGTCAGCAGGGGCGGGGCCTGGCCCTCCCTGCACAGCCCCCGCCTTACTCCAGTCTGGTCCGCCAGCCTGTGCCGTGGCCACGCCACCTCACCCCTGCACCTCACTCCCGGCATCTGCAAAGCGGGAGCCTGGGGTGACCTTCCCTTTGTGGAAGGACAGCTGCGGCTTGGTTTTTTTAATCTCCGGGGCCCCAAAGACCCTCCCTTCCCAAGGCCCCCCACCAAGACAGGGGCTCAGTGGCCAGGCCTGGGGGAGTCCCCAGACCCAGGGGATGGCCAGCCCCCCCCCACGCCCAGGGGCCCCCAGCCCTGTGTCTGCAGGACAGAAGTGGGACCCAGGCTGGGCTGGCCGGGCAGCCGCACTTCCTCCCGCGCACTTCCTCCCCAAACCAGAAGCGCCCACCCCAGCACAGCAGAAGCCCAGACAGGAAGCCAGGGGGGGCGGGGGGGCGCTCCCCCCCCCCAGCGCAGCCTGGAGAGGCAGAGCAGGCGACCCCCACGCACGCGCAGACATGCGTGCACACGCAGAGGTGGTGAGAATTTAGAGAACGGCCTCCCTGGGGGCGCAGGGGTCAGTCTCAGACTATGAAGCTGTCGCAGCCGCTGCAGCACGAGTTCGATCCCCGGCCGGGGAGCTTCCCACAGGGCGCAGCAGACCCCTCCTGCCTCCCCGCTGCTCCCCTCAGCAGTGGATTTCAGCGGATCCACCTGTTCTTCTCCCCACACTGTCTCTGGCGAACCCTCTCACCCCTGCATCTCTGGCCTGCACCCCCGTTCTTGCATATATAAATAAATTAATCTTTAAAAAAAAAAGAAAATTTAGAAACCCACCTAGTCCAGCAAACCCTCCTTCACCCCGCAGCAGCTACTGCCCCGCGCCGGCGGCGGAGTGCCAGGCGGAGAGCAGGGGACCTGGGTAAAGCAGTGACCGGGGCAAAGGTCCCCCTGAGGCTCGGGCTGTGTGCTCCAACCCACCACACAAGCAGCTGCACCACAAAGGGGTCGGGGGCAGCTCTGAGTGGGTGAGCAGGGCCCCGCGGGGAGGACAGGCTGAGCAGGCTGGGAGCAAGGCCACGCTGCCCGCGAGGACGGCAGCACTGGGGGGGACGGCAGTGCCAAGGGCCTGTGGGCAGGGCAGACCGAGTGTGCCCAAGGGGCAGCTGTGGGGCAGGCCGGCCTGAGGTCTCGAAGGCCCCTCGGCCGTGTACTGGGCAGGTGGAGGCAGCAAGCGCGGGGCCCCCTGGCTCCTGGAGGGAGAGGCGCCCGCCGCCCGGGCGAGCGGTCAGTTCGGCGGCTTCTGACCGTGTGGCCAGGGGGTCTCCTGGGAGCTGGATGTGGGGCGAGAGGGGCAGGTCAGTGCCAGGGTCTCGGCCCATCGCGGAGAGGACGCACTGCCCCAGGGAGGCGCGGGGAGGGCGGAGCGCAGGTCCTGGGGGCGCAGGGGTCAGTGCGCCTCTGGGGGTGCACCAGTGGCGGGGGGCCGGTGAGGGACCCAGGGCCAGGGGGGACACAGGGAGGCAGCGGAATACGGGTGGGATTAAAACCGGGGAGTTGGCGTGGCCCCCGCCAGGACAGAGGGGGACCAGCCCAGAGACAGGGCAGCTCGGCAGGGGGCCCCCACTCCGCTCCTGGGCCGAGGCACCCGCCCTGTCAGGCAGGCTGCGCAGGCTGGGGGACCCCTCGCCCCAGCGCCCTGCAGCACCCTCTGAGCCCGCACCGCCCGGTCTCCAGGAAAGGGCAGCCCGGAGCGCTCTCTAAGAATGGAAGTTTCCAGGAGGCACTTCCTGGAAGGGACAAACGCGCTCGCCAACGTGCTTCCTCCGGAGAGCTCCTCCCCGAGCCCCTTCCTCCCGCCCACCGGCTCCGCTGACCGTCGGCTCCACGCTGGAAACCGAGGTGCCCCCTCCGACTGCCCGCCCCGCACGGGCCCGCGCCCCCCTACTCCTTGGTTGTACCTGCAGCAGGGACTGCAGGAAGCAGCCTCTGCCCACAGCGACTGCAGAAATTGGGGGCCTCCTCTTGGGAGACAAACTGGCAGCAGGGACACCGCATGCCCGTGGCGTGGACGCCGGACTCGTACACTGGAGCGGGCGGCCGCACAGCCGCTGTTATATACACAGCTCCTGTCACGTGACCACAGAAGCTTCAGTTTCATTTTCTGGGAAAAAAGAAAGTCCCACTGAAAAGCTGCCTCCTGGACGGGGGCCAGCCCTGCTGCCTCCCAGTCTCCTCCCCCAGCCCCAGCCCCCGCGGCCTGCGGGCACCGCTGCCCTGGCCAGGCTCGGCAGGCCGCACCTGCACCCCACCCCACGGTGCAAACTGCCCGTCACGCTGAGCCCGGATGGGGCCTGAGGACGGGGTGGGGGCGCGGGGCTCAGGCAGGCCGCTCGGCCCTGGGGAGGCGCTCGGCCCTGCTCTCAGGGGACCGGAGGGTCAGCGCCGTCGCAGCGCCCACAGCCGCTGCAGAGTGGGGTTCCCAATAGCAGGGGCCACCGCTCTTCTCGCTGCCCATCTGCCCATCTGGCCACCTCGGGGGTGGGGGGGAGCAAACCGAAGGTGCAGGGGCAACACCTACGGCCTCCAGTGCACTGGCCGGGTCAGTGACGGAGGGGCCGAGCTTGAGGGGCAGGGCCAGAAGAAGCGCACAGTAGCCCCGTGGGCAGGACGCCCCTACACCGGCTGTGCCCCTTTCCTGGGCCCCGAAACCCTTCCCACCCCCACCCAGCCCTGGCCTTTACCCTCAACGAAAGCTACTCGGGGGGCCCAAGGCCCCTCCGGTGCAGGGGAGCCGGCTGTCACTGAGGATTCTGGGTGTTTCTCTGCAGGTGCGGGCTGGCTGGCGGGAACTGCACCCCTGACCGGGCCAGAAGAGCCAGAAGCAGCGGGCAGCAGCCAGCTGGCCCCCCGCAAAGACAGGCCCCTGAAGCCAGGCTGGGGGTCTCCAGCCCCAGAGGCTCAGGGCTCTTGGGGTCCACACGCCTGCCCCCCACCGCCTTCTGCTGACTCGGGGCCCAGTGGTGCAGCCCTGGCCTCCTTGCCCGCTGGGCAGGCGCCCCGGGAGCGGCCAGTGGACAGGGTGCGGGCCAGGCCGGGTCCCCTGAAGATGGCAGCTCTGGGCCACGGCCCGCGTGTGGTTCCCTGGCTCCACCCCAAGGCCAGGCCGGCCTGACCTCCCCCTGCTGCGGGCCTCTCAGAGGGGCTTCCCCTAGCCGGACAGACACTCCCCGCCTCCCTCCAGGTCTTGCCTTCCCTGTCCCAGCTCCGACCCGGAGAAACCGAAACCAGCGGGCAGGAAGAGGCGGGCCCAGGCGCCGCCACCGGCCCGGGGACCCTCCTGCCCCCTCCCGCCCCC
>PVIJ01021565.1:0-18276 GCA_004024925.1 Scalopus aquaticus | reverse complement strand
CAAATACTTGAATTGGACAATTAAGTAAATGAATGGCAATGATGAAATACATATTTCTCACTCTTTGGGGAGAGATTTATAGAAACTGGGAGGGGGGTTAGAATTATCTATTTGTTATTGGATTAGAGTTGGAGATTGATTAGCAATATGAATACCTTTAGCTTGCTACAGATACAGATGGTTACATACAGAAGTACTTTTGACTTGCATTTGCGTGTGCAAGGGTTAGTACACGTTTCCTTGCTGTGTGAACTGAAAGTGATGACGTAGAAATCACACCCCAGTAGCAATAATCACCTAACATTCTGGTATTGGTTTGTAAGCCCATTGTGTAGTGAGAAGAGGCAGTATTCCTTGAAGAAAGAGTTGATTCTAAGTGAGGAGTGAAAATATACTAGATGAACATAGAACATTCGTAGTTCCAGAAAATAAATACCAATATAAGTACACACACACACACACACACACCAAATCATGTGACTGTCTCAAAAAGAAAGATGTCAATTGCAAAATGTCCCAATGGTCAAATTTGGAACAATTGAACAAGCAAAGTAGAATTGGATTGTTACACAAATTATGTAAATATAAGATGTCATGGATATTCATTAATAAACTATTAAATAAATGAGGGGAAAAAGGCAAATACCCATGTAGAATATATCCAAACAATTTATGTGAATGTTCTACCTTCAAGGGGTTAAGTGTAATATCCTGCCCCTTGAATGTAGATTACACACAGTGAATTCCTTCTAGAGTACAAAATACAAAGGTATGGAAAGAGAAAAGATTGTTTCTAGTTAAAAAGAAAAGACACTACTTCAGTTACTTGATTAACATCAGTATTAATAGTGATACCTTATATCATCTGACTTCATTATTTGATGTTTGACTGTCAAAACATTCCTTTTTGCCCCACATCAGGAAATGGTGATAAGCAAAATAAATCAAGAAGATAAATACTGGATGATTTCACTTATTTATGGAATACAGAGAAAAAGAAACAGAGAAACCAAACTAAACAGATCCTAGATATCTGAGTCTAAAACTTAGGTACCAGACGGGGATGGGGGGATGGGGAGCAAAATGTGAGGGGACCAAATGAGCTATTGAACATTATGGGTGCCTTGGTGGTGCGTGCGGTGTGGCAATAAGCATGAAGAGGCATGAACCTATACCTCTGAATCATAGATGGTATTGTACACTGTTACCTCGATAAATAAAAAATATTTGGGGTCACTCCTTCAGTCCAGGTGGGAGAATCAAATCATGCAAGCCCATTCCCATGTGCTCACCCCAGTTCAACACTAACCATAATAATATATCAAACAAGATACCATAAAATGCCAAGAAAACACAGAAATAAAGTTCCTTGATATGAAACTTTGTAATGACTTTTTGGGTTGATACCTAAAGCACATGTAACAAAATTAAAAAAAAAAGTGGTACAAATTCAACTATAAAGCTTCTTGTCAAGCAACAAAGTGAAACAAAGTGAAAAGATAAACTATGGAATAGACTAAATGTATGTAAACCATTTATCTGATAAGGGGTTAATATCAAAAATATATGAAGAACTCATACAACTCAAATAACAAAATAAAATTAAAACATGGACAAAGAACCTAAATAGATATTTTTCAAAGGAAAATATACAAAAAAAATGTCTACTGGAACATGAAAACCTGCTAAAATTAACAACTGAAAATGGAGCTTCCGTACAACCCAGCAATCCCACTCCTAGGACTATACCCAAAGGATACAAAAACATCAATCCAAAAGGACACATGCATACCTATGTTTATCGCAGCACAATTTTTAGTAGCTTAGATATGAAAACAACCCAAATGCCCAAAAATTGATATCTGGATCAAGAAGATGTGGTACATGTGCATAACGGAATACTACTCGGCAATCAAAAATGATAAACTAATGTAATTCTCAGAAACATGGATGGAACTAGAAGGGATCATGCTCAGCAAAATAAGCCAAAAGGAAAAGAAAAATATCAAATGGTTTCACTTACAGGAGGAATATAGGGGAGCCAAATGAGAGATCAGGAGGAGAGAATAGCACACAAAACAAAAACAAAAATAAAAAAACTAGCAGGCAACCATACATAAGAGACATTCTACAGGGGAGGGAGAGAAAGAGGGACCAAAACGGGAAAAAAAGAGCACAAGGGAGTATGGTGATGGTTCACAGGGGAATTGGTGGTGGGTAACCTGCGGGGAATTCACAATGAATGTAAAGGATCTAAATTAAAAATTAAGAATTAAAACTACTAACATGTAGGTAGATGCAAATTAAAACTAATGAGCTATTGCCTCATACCTGTTAGAATCACTATCATTAAAATGACAAGAGACAGCAGATGCTGGTGTGGATATGGAGGAAAGGAAATGTTTGTACAATGTTGCTAGGATTGTGAACTGGTGCAGTCACCATGGCAAACAGTATGAAAGATCCTCAAAAGAAAAAAAAAAGAACAACATATGATCCAGCAGTTTTATTTCTGGGAATATAACTAAAAAATAAAGTGAAAACATTAAGTCAAAAAATATATAACTGCAAAACCCATACTCACAACTGCATTATTTACAATAGCGAAATCTAGAAACAAATCATATACACGTAAATGCGTGAATGAATAAAGAAGTTGGGGTACAGATAGAATATATTCAGCATTAATACAAGGAAATCCTACCATTGGCAACAATATGGATGAATCTTGAAAGCATTATGCTAAGTGAAATAAGTGAAAGACAAATATTTGTGTGATCTCATTTATATGTGGTATAGTTAAAAAATCAGAAAAAGAATAGAAATCATAGTTTTGGTTACTAGAGACTGAGTGTGGGGGAATTGGAGTTATGAGAGAAACAGGTGTCAGGAATGTAATGTACAACCAAATGACAGCTAAGACTGTTATAGGATATATAGGAAAGTTTTTGAGAGTTTGTCTTAAGAGTTCTCATCACAAGAAAACATTTTTCCCTTATTCTTTTTTCTTTGTATTGTATCTATGAGATCTTGAATGATAAACTATTGTGGCAATATTTTCACAATATGTATAAAGTAAATCCGGTTGTCTGTGTTAAACGTATAGAATGGTGAATGTCAATTATTTCTCATTAAAACTAAAAAAAAAAAAATAAGGTCTCATTCTATGCATTGCAATATATTTCTGTGAATAGACAAAAATCTGAATTGAAATAATATTTTCAGTCCTGACATTGTATCAAGCCTTTTCTAAGTGCTTAGCATATATCACATCATGCAATTCTCCCCACTCCCCAACACACACACACACACACACACACACACACACACACACACACACACACACGTGAAGTAAACATTTTACAGAATAAAAAACTGGGGCAAAGAAAAGGTAACTTCTCCAAGGACATATTATAGCTGGGAATTGTAGCTGAGATACTATCTCCAGTCGTTGTCTTTGGACACCCTGTTCTAATCACTATCCTCAGAACTCTCTAGATAGAGGAGAAGATTCAGTTTGCATTTGAGCGAACAAACAGAATATACATTCCGTATGCCCAGGGAACAATTTATCATGAAAGCAAAATGGCCATTCTGTGTTGGTTACACATCTAAAGGAAAAGACTTCCTAACTCCATCCAAGGAAAATCATCTTTTACTCACTGATAATAAAAGCTCTGAACTCAACTAATGAAAGATACTTTATAAAGGCACAACAAGCAATTTTGGGTTCCAGTATATCATATCATATGATGTACTTTGATTTTCTACAATATTCTTTTTGTATCATACTAAAAAATGACATTTTATCTTGTCTGTTGGTTGTCTAGGATTAGTTGAACTTCTGCCAGAGACTTTCCTTCAGCAAAGAAGAAAAAAAAAGAAAAAACTTATTTTTGAAGTAATTGTTTTATGGTTCAGTCATCTGGGCTTTTAGAGAATTCTTTTGAGCTGGGTTAAAGAAGCATTTGGTCTAATAATACTTCTCTTGGCCACACAAGCACTTTGTAACTAAAAACATGCATTTATAGGGATCAATATTGAACTAAAATTTGTTTTACTTTGTGTAGATTTTTCCCCCTCAAGTGTGCATATTTACATAATTTTGATATATTATCTTTTAATGCACTGCTGAAATATAAGTGGACAAAATCCTAAGTAGGGGAGTTAATTTAGATCTTAAGACAGAGGGAACAATGATCCAGTGTATCGCTATATAAAAACAGAAATCAGTGGATTAAAACAATACCGTTTTGCTGGAGTTCAGGATTTCATGGCTTAGATTTCACCAGTGTCATTGTTCAGCTCCACATGGAGTTAAACTGGGCTTCTAGATGGTCTTTAGCAAACCGCGTCTCTATCAGGAAGGTCTGGATGATATCCACACACTCCTGTACCTTTGTCAGGTGACCAGGAGGCTAGTTGGACCTTGTCTATGGTTTTCTAAAATCCTGTATTTTTCACAGCTGTATGTCAATGACTTTACAGCATAATAATCTACTGTCCCTGGGTCGTTCTGAATTCTAATCTTAATTTTTATTGGAAAGCAAGCAAACAAGCTAATTCTCAGAGTTAATGATATAGTCTAACTAACTGCTTTGAAAGTAGTTGATGGTATCCAGTTTGCTTGGAATTATTACCTAGTTTTAGTTTAATACATTTATTTAATCTGAGTCTTTCGGAATATCAGTACAGTGAAACACACTCTTCAGTATGTTTATTCATTAGTATTTTTATTCATTTTGGGCAACTGACCTTTAGGTGATTAGAACTTCTCTCTATGTAAGAAGATATGATTACATGAAACAATAAACTGAATATAAAATGGGAATTGCTATTATAGATATCAGGGATTTATGGGACATACACAAACATTAATAGAACATAAACTAAAAAATTATAGTACTTTCAGGAATTATTTCCTGCTCCAGGTATTAATCTAATATTCACTTTTTAAAATCTTAACATAGGAAGGAAGAGACATTTTTTCACCTTAGGGGGTTCAATTATTCGCCCAGAATCAATGACAATGTCATCCCAAATAAATGATATTGACTGAGTGAGTGAGTGATTGATTTCCCATGAAACTTGGAACACAAGCAGAATCTGGGTTGGATGCTCATAAATCTTGGAGGTAGAGCAAAAGTGCACTCTGTTCTGAAAGCATTTAAGCATTGAGCTCCGAAGTTCTCCCACTACAGCAATATAGTTTACCTATAGTTGATACTATTGTGAATGACAGCCTAGTAGGAATCTAATCAACGATTTACATTTCCTGCCCACAACTGAAATCTCCACAAGAGAATAATTCCTAAAATAATGTATTTGATGTCTGGAAAAGAGATTTGTCATTTCAGAGTAGTGGTTCATCCAAATTGAAAATGTTCTATTTGCAAACTGTCCCACATTCATTAGTGATCTAAAAATATCTACTGTCTTTGTATTATGTTTTCAATTATTTATTTCCACCAAGGTGGGGATAATTAACTTCACTTTCTCCACATTATGATTGAAAAAGTATATCTTCTGATATTTATATCACATTTTGTAGATCAGGATAATGATAAACTGAACTGCATAAGATTAGCAAAAATTTATTTGCATTTACTTAGTTCTTTCAATGTGCACTACATATTTTTCAGCTTATATTAACTCTTCTAAGACTAAGAGTATCAACATGTCATGCTAGTTAATGGAAAATCTATGAATAAGTAAACACCTTTGGAATAGTTGGAGCGTCATTTAATAAATTGTGACTTACATGAAAAGTGATACATGTAGTGGGGAAAATTAAAATAACATCTTTGCCCTTTTGCAAATATATACTTAAGAATGTGTTTATTTTTAAGAAAAATATAATTCTAAATTGTCATAGAAAATGTTGGTTTGTGGTTTTACCCAATGAATCTGCATCACTGATGATTATTTTTCAAAAAGAATTAGAAGGATGAAAACTAGTGGCTTTATTGGAGTAGACTTTCAAATTGTTATGGTAAATATTTTTCATAGGAGTATAAGGGTCCTACAGTCATTCATTATGAATCCTTTTAACCAGGGGTAGCTGACACTTTTGAGGCTACCTCCCCAACAAATTCAAGTCTATGTAACACAAACTCACTTACTACTCACTGCAGACCCTTGTGACTGATTACTTTCTTTCTGGACATGTGATTGAGTATCATCTACTCCCAGAAAGCCAGGAGTGTTGTAGAATTAATTACCTGCATCATACAGGGGCCAATGACCAATGACAAACGGAAAGTTAGCTTTCTATCCCTCAAATAATTGTGAAGTGTGTGCTACAACCCCTGAGCTTGCTAGCATGGCAGGCTTCATTCACCAACAGCAATAAATGGTTTGATAAAATGTACCCCACTAGCTTTCTTCCTGTCCCAACACAGTGCTCCACTCTTCTCTATTGCTTCTTGGGCTTTTCATGAATAAGTTATTCATGATTGCACTCAAGTCATTTTCTCAGCTTCTAGTTCTGAAGGAACTCAGCTCAAGAAACAAAGTAATTTGGAAAACCCCTCTTAAAACATCACACTCTTTTCCACAAATGCTATTTGTCCCCGAGGTGCTCTGCAAGGTCCTTAAGATGACTTGGAAGTTATATACCAAGTGTCAAATTTAGATGTGTCTGCCTATTATGTCCCAGTATGCTTTTTACCTCCTCCAGCATTTAGAACAAATTCTTGTGTTGAGCATGAAGTAACTAATTGACTTTTGAGGGATATCAAAAAGTTCTTTAAAATCTGAGACCCTATTTAGCATGGTGAGATATTCACACTAATTGAAATATGTAAAACAAGCCACACTGAGGAAATAGTACCCATGCACCTTTCTCAGGTTTAGCCATATAATCCTTGAATTGCTGGGAAGGTTAAATGCCCTATTCCATTTTTCCTCCTATTTCAGTCCTGCTTGTGGAACAAAGTTATCTATTTGATTTGATCAAGAAAGTAATATTAAAAGATGTTTTCTTAATAACTTTAACAGTAGGGGGAGCTTTTAGGTTACACAGAGCACAACTGTATTTCTAGCTTGGTAGAGAAAAATCAGAAAACATTATGGTTATTTCCAAATACGTTTTACAGTAATTAAGCCATCTCCAATTTCACTGTCATGGATAGTGTATCTTAAATTCTTACACACTTAAGGAGCACATGGAAAAGGAAGTATTCCTGTTTTGTAGTCTTTACTGAAGTGACCTGGCCTCTATTTGATTACTAAACATGATTTATATCACAAAACAGTCTGAGAATATTCTAGAGCTCTTGAAATTGTTACAATCATTCTTTTTTTTCTAAGGAAAAAGTCTTTGGAGGAACACTAGTGAAGGAAATACACAAAAGTCAAATATAGAATTCCAAAAATTAAGGTGTGAATTAACTTGATCTCTAAAGGATGAGGGCTAAAATAATAAGCATACATGTTATTGCATATATATCCTAAATTCAAAAGCAAGTTGAATAATGCAGGTGATTAGAAGGAAAAGGCACATTCTTATATCAAACTTTTCCTCATTTTCTAAAATGTTTCACTGTAGAATGGGATATGCGTTACTTTCTTCCCAATTAAATGATTTGTTTTACTTTATAGATTTGAAAAGTTACTGAAATCATACCCAAACTGATGCAAAAATGCAAACTGCAGAGCTAAAAATATATAGGAAAACTACTTTTTGGAAAAGACACCCTTTTCGTGATATAAATTATACAATCCTTTGTCTACAAAAATTGACATAGCACTCCTTTCTGTCACTAGTTAGAGGCAGTGTGGCCCTAGCGAAAGCAGCACCTTTTCACAGTCATAAAACTGAGGTTTCTAAAACAGTAACTTTTACTAGGGCCACCCTGGTGGCACAAGGGGTTAAGTCTCAGCACAACGAAGCTATTGCCAGCTACTGCAGCACCAGTTAGATCCCCTGCCAGGGAGCTGACCCACATGGCACAGTAGACCTGTCTTGCCTCACCCGTTGCTCCCTCAGCAGTGAATTTCAGTAAATCTGCCTATTCTGCCCCCCACTCTGTCTCTGGTGAATCCTCTCATCCCCTTCACCTCTGGCCTACACCCCAACTTTTGTATGTATGAATAAATAAAAAAATAACATCTTTTATTAAATATTCATTATGCCTCACCTCCTTTGCTGGGTGTGTTCTGTTTATCATCTAGTCTAATTTGAGCATTAGAAAAACAAAACACCTTAAAAATCTTGGATACTGGGGGGCCTCCCCGGTGGCGCAGTGGTGGAGTGCTGCTCTGTGGAGCTGTCAGCAGCGGTGACACGAGTTCAACGCCCAGCCGGGGAGAATCCCACATGGTGGGGCAGACCTCTCCTGCCTCACCCGCTGCTCCCCTCAGCAGTGTATTTCTGATCTGCCTGTTCTGCTCCCCACTCTGTCTCTGGTGAACCCTCTCACTGTCCCACGCCTCTGGCCTGTACCCCAGCTTGTATGTATAAATAAAATAAAATCTTAAAAAAAAAGTATTAAAAAAAAATCTTGGATACTGGCATGTTCAAGAAAAAGTGGTTTAGACTCCAAACTCTACCGCTTCTAATCTTGGGAAAGTCATGTCACCTCTCTGAGCTTCTGGTTTAAAACTGTATGAAGAATAAAAAATGGAAATAAAATATTCTAATGGGTGAACCATGCATGAGTTAGGATCTGACTCTAGTATTCCTTGCTCTCAAGTTATAAAATTGTGAAGAAATATTAGAAAAAAGCAAAAATAGAATTAAAGTTCTAACATTCAATACACATTTACATGGAAGATGAATGAATAAGTTAATAACATGTCTGGCTTCTGACTTTTCCCATTCTGTCAGTTTCTTCCAGCTCAGCCATTGTGCATATCAATTGAAGGAAAGCCTTTGTTCTCCTTTGACAAGTTGGAAAAGTAGTATCATCTGTCCTGTCACCTACCGCCCTATTATAGCTATCTCACATGATAAATGAGGTAGGTGATGGGAAAGTACTTTAAAAGCCACAGAACACCATTTGGGTATATGCTATTTTCTGACAGGCAATATGGTGAATGTTAAAAGGTTTGTCAAAAAACAAATCTGGATTTAAAGATTGCTAGATTTGCCACTTTGGTAATTATCTGACCTCTCTAAACTTCCGATGGCTCAAGGGCAGATGAATGTAGTAGTTTCTAACATATAGTGAAAATTCAATGTGTCAGACAGTACATATAAAACATTTAGTTTAATCGTCATCATAGTCTTTAACACAGCAAGCAACCATTTCAGTAGATGTTACTATCATATTATTGTAATCATTAATATTGTCTTAGCAAGACACATTAATAAGCACACTTTCTTTAGAAAAATAGCAAAAACCAGACTAACAAGCTACTCTGTCCCATCGTGTGATCTTGGCACATATTGGTAATTTATCATGGTTGTTCTTTTCCTGCTGAACCAGACAACTCCCACTGACTGGGATGGTAAATGAGAGTATTTGCCAATTTTCTTTCAAGAGCATTTTCATAGAGTCCACTAAATAAGGTAATGAAGATAATGCCACAAAAGTAATTTCGAGGTAGAACTATAACAACAAAATGGTGGGATAGGAAGACTTAGCTCTCCTTCCCTATAGAAATCACTGATTTAACAATAATATACAGATCAAAGGAGCTTTAATGGAAATCCAGATTCTAGTTAAGAGGTTTCAGTGCCCCAGATAAGTACAAAATTGTCACACTGTCATCAGTCACACTGAGAAGGGTAAGCAGAGAAATTTCACTTTACCTACATCAAATTCTACCCCAAGCTGACACAACTCAGTATTCAGAGAGATCACGTCTGTCAGTGATACTTCCCTTGGGGGAAGAGAGTGGAACGTGACACCAATATCCCAGCGGGTTCAATTCACCTTGGGAGTTTCTATCAATAGTTCATTTCATCCAGAGAGCTGACAGAACTGTATACCTTGGATGCCTTTCAAAGAACAAAGAAAGGAGAGGCAGCTTGCCACAGCTGACATAGCTCTCAGAGACTAGTAGACACAGAACCTGAGACTAAGCTCCTAAGTGGGAGGGAAATGAATGGAGTATGCTCCAATATCCCAACCTGCGGTAAACAGTTAGAATCCAGAGGGTGATTATAGGCACTTAAAATAAATAACAATAATATGGTGAATTAGTAATATATATACACATATCTACAGAAGATGAAATCTTAGAAGAGGGCCTCCCTGGTGGCGCAACAGGTTAATTACAGCACTATGAAGCTATCCAGAGCCACTGCAGCAGCATGAGTTCAATCCCTGGCCAGGGAGATCCCCACATGGCACAGCAGACCTCTCCTGCCTCTCCCGTTGCTCCCCTCAGCAGTGTACTTCAGTAGATCTTCCTGTTCTGCTCCCCAGTCTGTCTCTGGTGAATCCTCTCACCGCCCCACACCTCTGGCCTACACCCCAGCTTGTATGCACAAATAAATAAATCTTTAAAAAAAAAATCTTAGAAGAGTTTTGAGAAGCTTCCAGAATTTCTATCCCACTATGTGGAACAGTCATTCCTTGGTGAAGCCTATCTATAAAGACTGGGGTACGGGTATCTTCTATTACACATTTATGCAAATATAAGGAAAACAATCAGGGAGAAAAGACACAATCAAAGAATAAAAATAAATCTCTAGAAACTGATCCAAATGCCATGGGGATTTATGTATTAAATGACATAATTGTCACCTCAAACTCAATGAATACAAGAGAACACAGATAGACAACTAAATAAAAGAGCAGGAAAGCAAGACATGAACAGAATGAAAAAAATCAACAAAGAAATAGACACTTTAAAAAAAGAACCAAACAAATGCTAGATTTGAAAAATACAGTAACTGAGCTGAAAAATTTACTAGAGAAGCACAGCATCAGAAATAATCAAGCAGAAAAAGGAGTCGGTAAAAGCAAAGGCAAGTCATTTGTTATCCAGTCAGAAGAGCAGATAGAAAACTGAATGGCAAAGTGTGAAGAAAGCCTTAGGGACTCACAGGACTAAAGGCAACATGACAGTATAAAACTAGTAAAGGCAAATACACAAAAAGCAACAAAAGCAGGAAACTGTGATAGTGTAATAGTGCCTTAATTATAGTATAAAGTCAAAGAACTAAAGTATTAAATATAACTATAACTGCAAAAATCTGTTTGTGGAATATAATATAAATTGATACAAATGTTGATAGCAGTCATATAAAATGTAAGGGAGGAAAAAAACTAGAGTTTATGTGATTGCAGTGATAATCAATTTAAAAGAATTTTAATGTTGCATAACTAATGTTACATAAATGTTACATGTTACATAATGTCACATAAATCTAATGTAACATAAATCTCATGGTAACTACAAAAAATAACTACAGAAAACACAAAAGGAATCAAATCATTTAAGAAAATCAATTACTAAAAAAAAGAGGAAGAGTGACAAAGTACAAGAAATAAACTAACAAAATAGCAATAGTATATCTTAAGCTAGCTTTAGATGTAAATGAATTAAACTCACAATTAAAGGATATATATTTGATTGAGTGAATACAAACCAAGATCCAATTACATGATGTCTAATTACTTTAGGATTTAAGAACACAAAGGCTGAAAATGAGAGGATGGAAAATTGATTTCATGCAAATGGTATCAAAAAGAGCAGTGGAGACTATACTTTTGTCAGACAAAATACACAATAAACAAAAACTTTAAGAAACAAAGGAGGTTATTATATAAAAAGGGCCAATTTATCAGGAAAATATGGTATATATCTCATATATACATCCAAATTTGGAATACTTAACTATATTTTACAGAACATAGGAGAGAATTGCACGTTAATACAACAATACTTCAATATCCCAATTTCAATATGAAGAGAACATCTACATAGAAAATTAATCAGGAAGCAGAAGACTTGAACATCACTATAGACAAAATGGACCTAATAGATGTGTAGAACATTCTGCCCACAAACAGGAAAACACACTTTTCACATGTGCATAAAACATTCTCCAGAATAGTGCACACATTAGGTCACAAAGTAATTTTAAACAAACTTAAGAAGATTCAAATACTAAGCACCTTTTCAGATTGCAATACAATGGCATTGGCAATTAATCACAGCCGTTAAACTGGAAAAATACATGGAAAATAAACACATTCTGAACAACCAACAGGTTAAAGTAGATATACATAGGAAATTAGAAAATATATTCTGGCAAATCAAACAAAAGAGATGACATATCAAGACTTACGAGATTCAGCAAAGTAGAACTAAGGGGAGAGGGGTCTATAACAGTAATTGCCAACATTTGAAAAGAAAAAGATCTCAAATAAGCAACCTAACTTTATACTGCAAGGGAAGAGAGAAAGAAACTAAATACAAAAAGAGAAGATGGAAGCACAAAGAGATTTTGGAAGAAAATGAACAGAATAGAAAAAAGAATAACAGAATTTTGCAGAGAAACAAAATTGATATCCAGACCAAGAAAAGGGAATGAAGACTCAGATAAGTAAAATGAGAAATGGGACAAAACAACTGATGCCACAGAGATAAGGGCATAAAATACATGATCTACCAAGACAAAATCATGAACAAATCAGAAATAGGATGAGATCTGGAATAAAGAGACTGAATAAATAAGACAAAACAAAGAAGCCCAGGACTAGAGGGCATCCCTTCTAAATTCTAGTTTAAAGCAGAATTAATGCCAATTAATCCTGTTAAACCCTTTGCCCCCCCCACCCAAGATTTATTTATTTATGCTTACAATAGCTGGGGGTGTAGGAGGAGAGGGTGAGAGGGTTAACCAGAGACAGAGCAGGGAGCAGAACAGGCAGATGGACTGAACTACACTGCTGAGGGGAGCAGTGGGCAAGGCAGGAGAGGTTTGCTGCGCCATGTGGGAATCGAACTCCTGCCTGCTGCAGCTACAGACAGTGCCACAGCCCTGGCTTAACCCCTTTCACCACCAGGGAGGCTCTAATCCTGTTAAACTCTTGCAAAAAAATTAAAGCAGGTACCTTTCCAATCTCATTTTTGAAGACAGCAGCATCTGTCTAAGCAATAAAAACACACAGTAAAAGGAGAGACCACAATGGGACAATGCCCCTAAATCATGAAATGCAAAAATGTTCAACAAAATACCAGTAAACTGAAGTCAACATCTCACTAAATTGATCATACAACTGGTATTTATCCCTTGATTGCAAGAATATTTCACAGAGGAAAAATAAAATCAATGTGATACAATATCATCATGAAAACAATCTCATGATCATTTCATAGAAACAAAGATGAACTTGATAAAATTCAGCACTGTTTCATGATAAATATTTAACAGAAGGAAGTTACCTAAACATATTTAAGACCACGTGAAAAGTCTGCAGCTGATAACTTACTCAACAGTGAAAAACAAATCTTCTAACATCAAGATCCCCACAAGGATGCCTGTTCTCACCACTTACATTCAACATGGTTCTTAAAGCACTAGTCAAAACAGTTAGGTTTAAAAATAAAAAAGAAAATGCATCCAGGAATGAGTAAGTTAACTCTGTTCAGTGATGACATAATCTTATATTTAGAAAATCCTATATATTCCACAAAACAAAAATGTTAAAATTAATAAATTCAGTAAAGTTGTAGGGTACTAAAATCAAACTAAAAGCAAAATTAAGGAAACAATTTCATTTACATTAAAAAGAAAAATACTTATGAAAAAACTTATCCAAGGAAGTAAAAGACTTAAACGCTGAAAACTTTGATATTCATGAAATAAATTTTAGGAGACATAAGTAAATGGAAAAACATGTACGTTCATGGATTGGAAGATTAGATATCATTAAAATATTCATATTACTTAAAAATCTCTGTTAATTCAATGTACTTTATATCAAAATCTCAATGACATGTTTTTACTGAAATAGAATGAAATCTCATAATTCCTAAGGAGCCACAAAGCAGTTTGAACAGCCAAAACAATTCTGAAAAAGAACACAGAGACTTATACTTCCTGGTTTCCAAACATATTACAATGCTACAGAAATCAAAGCATTATAATTCTGGTGTAAACACAGACCAATGAAGCAAAATAGAAGACCTAGAAATAAGCTGATATGTATGTGATCAAAGAACATTTAACAAGGTGCTGAAACTACAGAAACAAATGGTGTTGGAATAACTAGATAGTCACAAGCAAAATAATGAAATTAGATTCTTATATTACATCACATACGAAAGTCAAGTCAAAGTGAATTGAATATTTAAATTGTAAGACAAAAACATTAACACTCCTAGAAGAAATCACAAGGGAAAAGTTTCATAAGTCTTGCTAATAATTTCTTGGATAGGACACCACAAGCACAGACAAGAAAAATAAAAATAGACAATTGTATGACATGAAACTAAAAAGATTCAACACAGCAAGGGAAACAATCAAACAGAAATGACATCCTATAGAATTGGAAAACATTTTAGATCACATTTCTGACAAGTGGTTATTATTCAAAATATATAATGTCTACAACAAAACAGCAAGAAAATCAAGTAACTTGATTATAAAATTGCAAGAGTTATATAAACATTTCTCTAGAAAGCATACGCGTTATCAAGGAGTGAATAAAAATTTTCAACATCACTAGTCAATTGGAAATGGCAAAACCACAATATCATCTTAGACCTTTTAGAATGGCTATATATACACACACATACACACAATTATATATATGCTAAGTGTTGATCAGGATGTGGAGAAACTAAGACCTCACATACTATTACTGGGATTGTAAAACTGGATAGCCACTATGGAAAACAGTATGAGGGTCTTCAAAAATTAAAAATATCCAAGAATCTTACTTCTGGTTACATATTCAAAAGAGTTGATTGAAATCAGGGTATCAAAGAGATATGGGGTCCCTCATATTTACTACAGTATTAGTCACAAAAGCCATGACATGGAAACAACCTAAATGTTCATAAAAGATGAACAGATGATCAGAACGTGGCATGTTCATACAACTGGATATTTTCAGTCTTAAAGAAGGAATCCATTTGCAACAACATAAAATTTAGTGATAAAATTTCTCACTGTGTTCTTACTACAGTAAAAATAAGCAACACATTTCAATTGGTCGGGGAGGTAATAAATACATTAATAAAATCAGGCAACTTTTAAAACATTCCTCATTTCTTAAATATTCTTGATGATGTACTTTTTGAAGCAAAAGTGAAGGTTCTACCCATAGGTGTGAGAAAGCGGTAACTTTAAGTCATTTAATCCTCTTCCAAGACTACAAATACTTTTTTTGACACTGAGAAACGCTGCAGAAAGGTACGCAATACTTCGAAGGTTATACAGGAATTAAGTATTAGGATGAGACACCTGAGCCTCATAACCAGTAAATCACAAAACCACCAAATAGCCTTAAAACCTGAGGACTCCCAGGTGGAGAGGAAAACAGTGCTTACTAAGGCCTCCAAACCCAGCTGAAATCTGACTTCCTTGCCTGCAGCCTTAGCTACATTTTTCAACTTTTTACCCTCCTTTCAGTATTCTCTCATTTAAAAAATAAACTAAGAACCACTTTTAATAACTATGATGGGAGTAACTTAAGTTACAATCTAATGAAAAGATTCACAGTCTAACAATTATAATACAGAGAAATACCATAAATATAGCTGGCTATGTTAAAAAATATTCTAAAAGAATTCAATCAGGAAAGGTCATTTCAAGTGATCAGAAATAGATTCATATATAAAGTGGTGTCTGAGCTGAACTTAGAAAGGGTGAAAGGGAATGTGTGCGGGTGTGGGGGGAAGAGTTAAGAAACAGCCCCATTAGGTTGCTTGGATTTACACGGGAGAGCTGTGGGAAATAAAACTCTAAACAGTAGCGACAGACGGGGCACATTTCTGAACTTTACGTCTAGAGATTGGATTTTGTGGTTGTAGATGGTGTTGTGCAGAGTTTCAGACTCACCTAGAGGAATGAGGATGAAATCCACCCAGTTGGGGTTCTGGTGCTGGGGGAGATAGCACTCTCCCACCACGCTCCTTCCTGGGGCAGCTCCCTCAAACGCTGCTTGATTCAGTTATAAAGGTTGGTTGGGCCTCCGCCCACAGTCAGGATAGCACGAGAGACTCATTTAGATGTTTAAGTGCAAACTACTGCCTGCCTTTCCCTCAGGTATTAACTAGGCTCACTCCCTAATAAACCTAACAAACACTAGACCTCTGCTCCAGTCAGCTTTCTTGAAAACCTGGCTTTCAACAGTAGCAGTAGATAGAAGTCAGAGGATTACGGAATGTTTTACAAACAAAGAGTTCATTAGAAAGCTCAGTGCATTTGTTGATCTTTCAAGGTGACTGATAGAATTCAAGCTTTGGTTCTGCTCCTTTCCAAGTACCCATGAAGTGTCAAAGGTACAATCACATCACAGCAAAATTAAAGACTAAGAGAGGACCTCAGTGAGAAAAAGGATATTTCTGTACAATTCTGCAAACCAGAAAGAAAATGGGAGGCAGTGCTGATGAAAAGTAAAGCCAAAGAGGGAAGGGGGCAGTTAAAATAGGACACGCATGGGAAACTCTTCCTAAGCGCCTCCTCAGATTCACCATGTGTTTTAAATGTGAAATGATAGACAACAAGAGATGTCCATGAATAGGAAGGGAAAAGATAAAGCTTTGTGTCTGTGAGCTAAACCTTTATCTTTTATAGAAGAGCAGCAAGAGATAATATGTTGACAATTTAGAAAATAGTTAACTGTGGAATCACCCTACATGGAGCTATGTTGTAGGGTAAATGAAGTTAGCAGGTTTTTCTACCCTCACACCATTAGAGTCTATGATCAACCCCTGTGGTCCTACACACATGCCTGATGGCGAGCACCTGAAGAAGGATGTGGGCATGCTTAAGCAGGGCACACACCAGGGCCTGGAGGCTGAGAATATAAGAGACGAGAACAGAGCGTGGAGTAGAGGGCTATTCGGGGTGCAGCAGAAAGACCATAAGAGAGCCCAGAGAGAGTAAAGATTTGCTGAGAGCTGAGAGATCTGCCAGCCTCTGGGTCCCCCTTGCCCATTTCAGGTGCCCGCCATGAGGCATGCGTGTAGGACCACAGAGGGTCTTTCATGGATGGGAGAGCAGAAAAACCTGATGACTTCATTTACCCTACATATGTCCAAATAAACATGGCTGAGATTGAGAAACTGAACTGGGAACAGAATATAAACAGCTATCTTTTGTCATAAGGTTCTCTGAACGCCTTTGTAGTATTTGTATTATGTGCCAGCATTCCTAAAATAATATTTAAAGTGACAGGCATATTAATCCCATCGCAACTGTAAATCCAATAGAGCAGGTGAGTGGGAAAAGGGTGGAAATCGATTAAAGAATTGAGATATCACTCAAAGTTCAATCAAGTTATGGTGATGCCAGTGGGTAGGAGCAGCCTCCTTAGCACTATTCAAGATATTGTGACTGAGAAAGCAGGCATAGGATGAAAAGAAACAGTGATCACTGAGAGTAGCTGGTTTGAAGGCTCAGTATAAACACTTTCAGGTTTAGATGCATGCAGGAAAGATAAACTATGATCAGACCCTTGGAATCAGGAGACTGAAGTAAGGGAAATACTTAAATCTAGATATTATGATGTCACTTTAAAAGGAAAAAAGATCTTGAAGTAGTAATCTTTGTGCTCTCTATATCCTGATCCTTTCTTTTCTTTTGAAGGGATAGAGTATCTTGAAAATGTTTAGAATGGTTTTCTCAAAATGTAAAGAGAAAGACACAACTATTTAAAAGGTTCTAACCAGGCTCTTGAGTTAAAAGAGGCCAGAGGGGATGTGAAAAGAGATTCCATTGCAAGTTTTAGGAAAGGGATGGAGAGGGGAAAAAGAAATTGTCAGGAACCCCAGTATCAAAACAGAAGGATAGAACAAAAGACTGAAGTACTTTATGTGGACTGCCAAGTGGACAAAAAGTAATAACTGAAAATGGTAATTTATCCAAATGAGGAGCTTATTTGGATAATTTCTCCCTTATGAGCATAGGCTAGATGGATTCACCTTCCTCCAGAACAAATGATTTCCATTAACCGTTACCTATAAGCCTGTGAGACTCTTTCACCAGAAGGGAGTCCTCCCAGGATTTGAATTTTTCTGAGAATTTGTCAAAACCATCTGTATGAGTAGACACCTCTTTACTAAAGTCAGGGACATTTTCAGCATCACCAAAAGATTTGGAGCTCCTGGCTTCTAAAGGGATGGTGGGAGCACAGGCTCTGG
>PVIJ01021564.1:0-18228 GCA_004024925.1 Scalopus aquaticus | reverse complement strand
GCGGCGAGAGGGTTCACCAGAGACAGAGCGGGTAGTAGAACAGGCAGATCAGAACTACACTGCTGAGGGGAGCAGCGGGCGAGGCAGGAGAGGTCTGCCGTGCCATGTGGGAATCTCCCCGGCTGGGTGTCGAACTCGCGTCACCGCTGCCGACAGCTCCACAGCGCAGCGCTTAACCGCTGCGCCACCGGGGAGGCCCTCTTTCTTTTTTTTTTTTAAGATTTATTTATTTATACATATAAGCTGGGGTGCAGGCCAGAGGTGTGGGGGGGGTTTGGGGAGGGTCAGAGGACTCACCAGAGACAGAGTGGGGAGCAGAACAGGCAGATCCACTGAAGTCCACTGCTGAGGGGAGCAGTGGGGAGACAGGAGAGGACTGCTGCGCCCTGTGGGAAGCTCCCTGGCTGGGGAATGAACTCGTGCTGCAAGGGCTGCGGACAACTTCATAGTGCTAAGACTTAACCTGTTGTGCCACCAGGGAGGCCCTGATTGATCTGTGTGTGTGTGTGTGTGTGTGTGAGTGTGTGTGCGTGCGCGCGCACATGTCTTTTGCCATGCAACGCTGTAGTAGCTCCCACTGGAGTAAATGGAATTTACCCCCCTGCCATTGACTTTGGACATGGCCTTAACTTACTCTGAGCTATAGACTCACGGTAGAAATGACCAGTGTGCTAACAACTTAAAAGTTTCTACCAACCGTTTTGAACCTTCTCTCTGCCATGCAAAGAGTGTGCCCCAGGTACTGTTCATCCTCTGTGTGCGTCCCAGGATGAACACATGGAGCAGATGTCTAGTCCCCCCGAAACTGAGTCCAGCTGAGCGCAGCCAAGCCCAGACAGGGTTAGTTCAATCACAGCCGACCCGTAGTCTTGCAAGCATGACATATAATTTGCTGTTGGAGGCCATTGAAATTTTGAGGTGACTTGTCACACAGCGTAAGATTTGGGGGCCACTTGTTATATAGCATGATTGTAGCAAAACTGACTAACACAGGTGGTAAGTGAAAAAGAGTCCCTGGTACATCATTAAACCCTTGCTTCCTATTGCCTCTGAAGTCAACACCATCCAATAATATGAGTGGAGTTTCTTTTACGAGGAACCCAGTAAGTGCAGCCCAATGCAACAAGCTCTCCTAAGCACCTGGTATATAGTCATATTACCTTGACTAGTCATTCCCAAATTCCCTTCCTAGAATATTGACTCTGGATACCTGCTGGAGTCTTGCCATCCCGGGCCAGATCACCAGATGATGCTATTGCTCCAGCCTGACTTTTCATCTCATCCAGCACCCAATCCCCTTAACCTAATCGCTGCATCCCAGCTGCCAAACAGACCATCTGTTCCTTGTCCTCAGGGCTGACATCTGCTCTAACTATAGTTGAACTTGTCACAACCCTGGATGATGACCTTCTCACATCCAGTCTCTGTGTCAGGGTCTGTTTCTTCAGCATCTTTGATCTATGTGGCATCTGGCTCCACTCTTGCCCCCAGACCTACATTTCTCAAGCAGAATCCATTCCTGCTATGACAATGTAAATATCAAAAATAAATATGACACATGACAATATGGTAAATATCAAAAATAAATGTGAGATCAACATTCCTCCTTAATTTATGACATTTATTTCAAAATGACTTTGTGGGGCCTCCCTGGAGGCGCAAGGGGTTAAGACTCAGCACTATGAAGCTATCCAGAGCCTCTGCAGCACGAGTTCGGTCCCCGGCCAGGGAGCTTCCCACAGGGCGCAGCAGACCTCTCCTGTCTCCCCGCTGCTCCCCTCAGCAGTGGATTTCAGTAGATCTGCCTGTTCTGCTCCCCACTTTGTCTCTGCTGAAACCTCTCACCCCCCCACCATGGGCCTACACCCCAGCTCTTGCATGCACAAATAAATAAATCTTAAAAAAAAAAAACAAAAAAACCCCCAGCAATCAAATGTACCCCAGCCAAGAAATGGAACATCACCATGCCTCAGAAATCATCTGTGTGTTACTCCCTTATCATTTCCTTGCTTTTTTTTTTTTAACTAACTGTACGTCTATCCCTGAACAATACATTTAATTAGTTTTCCCATTTTTTTAAATTTTCATATAAGTGAAATCATATTGTATGTATTCTTCTGTGACTTATTTCAATAAGCATTATCTCTTGAGATTCATTCACGCTAATATATAATGTAACTGTGGTTTAGCCACTAATTTTTCTGTTTATTCTATTATGTAAATATGCAGTTTTTTATTCATCCAATAAATCTAGTAATTGTTCTGAGGTTTTTGCTGTAATGAACACAATGCCATTAGATGTTGTAGTATGTCTCCTAGGATACATATACAGGAGTTTCTATACCCAGCCGCCTAATTTCTGGGTCATAGGATGTATTCAACTACTGAATGTATTTGGTAATCCAAGCTGCTCTCCACAGTGCTTATACAAATTTACAGTCCTGCCTAAAGTAAGTGAGACAAGAGTATGAACAGACAAGAAAAGAGAGGAGCCTCGTTTCATTTCCTGGTTTCTTCCTCCTTGGACAAGTCGTGATAATCTCCTCCTTGGGCTGGACCACTCCTCATAGAGGTCTCAGACCTCTGGGCATCAGCCTGTCAGCCAGGAGTACCTTGCCAGCCCTTCTGCTCCACTCAGTTTGTGGGTGTGCCCTGAAAACCCACTGGCTTTTGAATGTACATATTATAGAGACATTCAATTTTTTTTTTTTTTTTGCGTAGAGGAACTGGGGTGCAGGCCAGAGGTGCGGGGGGTGAGGGGATTTACCAGAGACAGGGGGTAGCAGAACAGGCGGATCCACTGAAATCCACTGCTGAGGGGAGCAGCGGGGAGACAGGAGAGGTCTGCTGCGCCCTGTGGGAAGCTCCCTTGTTGAGATCCAACTCAGGCCATGGAGGTGATGGTGCTGAGACTGAACCCCTAGGCCACCAGGGAGGCCCCCAGAGCCATTCAATTTTTAAAGCTCTTTCTTGTCTTTGGTAGTGATAGCTATTTTATAATTTTAAGTGACTCGTGCCTAGAGTGGGCATTCTTTACCTGGGATTGAGTCATAAAGGTTTTACAGTATAAAGGAACAGCGGCAGAACTGTGGCAAAATGCAAATATGTATCATATATATTTATTTTCCTAAGGGTTCTAGATTCCCCAAACATATTAAGAGCAACTCTGTTTGCTTTGCTTCATTAAGCCCCAGAATAATGCTCTTTTTTGTTATGTATCTTAGAGGTCAAAGTGCTTGGGTAATATAGTCAGTCTTGGTGTAGGGATCTTGACTCTGCTATTTAATAGCTGTGTGACTTTAGACAAGTCACCTGACCTCCCTGTGCCTCAGTTTCCCTCTCTATAAAACAGAGAACAATAGAAGTATGTCACAGGGATGTGAGGTCACATGAATTAGTACGTATATAAATAACTCAGAAAGTGCTCAGCATATAGTAAGTGCATTCTATTGTTATTATTACTACATGGACAAGGCGTTGATGATAATGACGGTGAAAATCATGATGACTGATGCCTTCCTGAAGCCACTTAGGAGCGAATGAGAAAGAGCAGCAGCAAGAAATGTTGACTAACCAGCTTAACATTCCAGGCAGGGCTAATCCAGCCGTTTCTTATTGTTCTAACTTTAAGAGCGGCCAGATGCTTTGGCTAGGTCATCTGACTCAATGCCTACATGAGTGTACTCAGACTGAATTATAGAGGCATTTTTTTATTCCTAGATGGAAGTACTGATGTCGTTTTTCCGACGGATTTGAGAGCGGAGCGGGGTCCTTGGGTCCACTCTGGGAAAGGTCTCCCCAGAGCTCCCTTCGGGGGCACGCGAGAGTTTCTCCACGACACAGAGACTCAGCTATAAAGAACAGGGTTATTAGGGCAAGGAAGTAAAGGGCACTTGTACAGACACAATCGGGCAGGAAGAGCTGCCCCTTTGTGGGGGCAGGTCAGGTTTTTATCTTCTTTCTGTCGTGAGGGGCTCATCTCCAGGAAGGTTCCCGTTTGCTGGCTGACTAGAATTAGAAAAGAGACCAGAGATTCTACAATGGGCTCAATCTCCATATCTTTGCCGTCCTGCTCCTTCCTGTGTTTTGTAACTCAGGTGTTGGTGCCCAGGGATTGTGCTCATGGTTATGTTAATTCCTTCTACTCCCACTTCCTCATCTGGTTTTACCCTTGAGCTAGAAAATGGAGTTAAAGCTCCTCCATCGGTACCACGGGTCTGCTTTCTTACCCCACAGATGTGGATTGTTATTCTCTACCAATGATAAACAATGAATGAGAAATGTGAACTTTTGATTAGCTGTGCTAAAGCTTTTCTTTTTTTAAAGATTTATTTATTTATTTATGCATACAAGAACTGGGGAGCAGGCCATAGGTGTGGTGAGTGGGGTGAGAGCATTCACCAGAGACAGAGTGGGGAGCAGAACAGGCAGATCCACTGAAAGCCACTGCTGAGGGGGTAGTGGGGAGACAGGAGAGGTCTGCTGCGTCCTGTGGGAAGCTCCCTGGCTGGGGATCGAACTCAGGCTGCAGTGGCTGCCGATAGCTTCATAGTGCTGAGACTTAACCCCTTGGGCCACCAGGGAGGCCCAATTCTTAAGCTCTCTGGGTGTTGGTTTTGTCCACAACAAAAGTTGAAAACTTCTGAACTATTCATTTGCTTTTGAAGAATAAAAAGCACACTGTCTTAAATGTGTTGGTTTCCTTGCCTGGATAGCTGCCTGGGGCAGTTGGAGGCATCTCCTTGTCTCACCTCCAGCATTTCTTTTGCTCTCTTGCTCTTTCTTTGTTCCTCCTCCCCTTTCCTCTTCTGCACTTGTTTGGACCTGTTGGGATACCCCAGGCATGGTTAAACTTGGCTGATGACATGCATATTTAATTATTGATATTAAACAAAGAGAAAGTTTAGGCAAGGGAGACAGAGACGTGAGGATCTGGGTACTTTTCCTGTAGAAATTATGTCTTTTTGCCAGAGCCCCTCTCCTAGTGAGTTTGCTTTTATTTTTAGTTTAAAGCAACACAAAGGGAAAAAAGATCAGAGACAAAGCTGTGAAAACAACCGGATCCCACAGTCCTACCCTGGGTGACTGGTCACATCCCATGCAAATCAGTTCCAGAACAGTCCTGTTTCCTCCACTGCAAATGCCTGCCAGCTCTTGGAACTTAGTTCTGCAAATTGTCACTTCACCAGATAGCAACCCCAAGAGCTCAGGAATTCACCGAGTAACCTGATGAGAGAATTACTTACTGAATTACCCTGACTTGGCACCTGAGTTTAGACATGCATCATCAAGATAGTTCAAGGTTAATAAATCTCTTGATGCTGTGGATTTTAAAGTTTAGCATAACAAATGCTCTTTCTTTTGGCTCAGTTTTCCGTGTGGGTGATTGCTTCAATAGTTCCTAAGTAGAACAGATGCTATCTTGAATTCTCCATAACAAGCTGACAGATTTTTGACTAACAGGTATTGCTGTATTACTTAGGAAGTTACTTTTATCTTTATTGATTTTCACCTCTATTTTCTTTCCCGCCCCCCCCCCCCGTATTTGTAGCTTGGAACACAGATCTTTACTATACTATATATTGTCTCTACATTGTAGATGACATGATATTATATAGAAAACCTTAAAGACGTCACCGAAAATCTATTAGAATTTATCAACAAATACAGTAAATTTGCAGGATAGAACATCAATGTATAAAAATCTGTTGTGTTCCATACACTGATAATCAACTATCAGAAAGAAATTAAGAAAACACTCTCATTTACCATAGCATCAAAAACAATAAAATATTTAGGAATAGGGCCTCCCTGGTGGCGCAGCGGTTAAGTGCTGCGCTGTGGAGCTGTCGGCAGCGGAGATGCGAGTTCGATGCCCGGTCAGGGAGAATCCCAATGGCGCGGCAGACCTCTCCTGCCTCACCCACTGCTCCCCTCAGCAGTGTATTTCTGATCTGCCTGTTCTGCTCCCCGCTCTGTCTCTGGTGAACCCTCTCGCCGCCCCACACCTCTGGCCTGTACCCAGCTTGCATGTATAAATAAAAAATAAATCTTTAAAAAAATATTTAGGAATAAATTCACCAAGGAAATGAGCAGTGCATGCACTGATAATTTGAAGGCTTTGATAAAAGAAATTGAAGAAGACACAAATAATTGGAAACATTCCAGGTTCATGGAATAGAAGAGATAATATTATTAAAATATTCATACTACCCAATGTAATCTAAAAATTCAATTTAATAGCTATCGGAACTCTAATAGCATTTTTCACAGAAATAGGAAAAAAAAATCCTAAATTTGTATGGAACTACAAGAGACACTAAATAGCCAAAACAACCTTGAGCAAGATGTTGAAGGCTAGTGGCGCAGGGGTTAAGTCTCAACCTACGAAGCAATCGTTGCATGAGTTCAATTCCCCCCCCCACCCCATGGCCAGGGAGCTTCCCACAGGGTACAGCAGACCTCTCCTGTCTCCCCGCTGCTCCCCTCAGCAGTGGATTTCAGTAGATCTGCCTGTTCTGCTCCCCACCCTGTCTCTGGTGAATACTCTCACACCCCCACACCTCTGGTCTACACTCCAGCTCTTGTATGCATAAACAAATCTTTAAAAAAAAAAAAAGAAAGAAAGAAATCCTGTCATTTCCTACAGCATATATGAATATGAAGGACATTATGCAAAGTGAAATAAGCCAGAGAGAGAAATGCAAATGCAGCACGCTACTGCTTATATAAAAGAAAGAAAATAGTTGAACTTGTAGAAACAGAGTAAAAAAAGAGGTTTCCAGGGGCTGTGGGAATAGGGTTAGGTTGGTAAAAGAGTAGAAAACATCAGCTATAAGATGAATAAAGTCAGAAAAATCTAAGCAATAATATGGTGACTATAGTTGATAACACTGATTATTGAAACTTGTTGAGACCATGGATTTTAAATGTTCCCACCAAAAAAAAAAAAAAAGAAAAGAAAAAAGGAAATATGTGAGGTAATGGATGTGTTAATTGACTTGACAGGTGGAAGCATTTCACAATGGCACCAAATCATTGAGTTGTAAGCTTTTAAAACCTTATAATTTTATTTGTCAATTATACCTTAATGAAGCTGAAAAATTCATTTGAACTGTATGTTAAAAAAGGATGCATTTTGTATGAAAATGATTTTCATATAAAGTTGATTTTTTTATAAGCTCCAAAAAATGTTCAGAGGACACTAATCCATGTACATACTACTTGGGATAAATAAATATTAAACATTGTGTCACTGGCTTTATCTTTTTTCATGTGAAATATTACAGGTAACATTGAAGGTAAAGGTGAAGTTACGTTAGTTCCCAGATCTATTTTCTATCCCTCCCAGGGCAAACACATTAATAACACACTGTGTGTTTCATGTCTTCCCATATAAAAAATGTATTTGCAAACAGGCTCGTTTTATTGATGAAGATACCAAAGCTTCCTGAGAAGTAAGGTATAGGCCATTGCGAAGCGCTGAGTCAGGGAGCTGCATAGCTGGTTGTGGTCTTCTCAGGCTTATTCCCTGGGGCTATGTCACCTAATCTGTGCTTGAGGAATTTCGAATGCATTTTATAGATAATTATGAGAATGTTTATTCTGCTCTTGTCCTCAGTTTGAAAAATGACTGTAGTGTAGCACAAATTTAGCATGTCATGATCTTTCTCGTTTAAGGTGGACTGTGTGGAAACTTTCAAACACAAGATTGTTGTGATTTTTAAAATCAATATATTTATTTGCTATCAGTTGAATTGCAACTAAACCAGATTACAGATATTTCTGCATTTCCTTCTAATTTTGCCCTTGATATTATTAGATCCTTTTAAAACAGCAAAGACCATTGAATCTCACTGCTTTAAAGTCCAATTAGCTAACTGCATTGAACTATTTTACATTGGAGGGGTTCAGAACATGTCATCCCCAAATATGCCCCTTTGGTGTATTGATTATTTTGAGTTGAGGGCACTTGAAAAACTGCAGATGCAAGAAGATCTCTCTGACCTCCCCTATTCTACCTAAAAGTAGGTGGTAAAACTCCCCATGTGAAAGATACCCTACTTGTACAAGGAAAAAAACATTTTTTCTCTCCGTTTTATTGAGATAGAATTGAATTTACCATTGTGTGAGTTAAGGGTACAACATAGCAATCTGACATATGTGTATGTCAAAAGCTGATCCAGCCATCACCTGGGAAGACTATTCCTATCACCAGAGACTGGGTGTGGACATCAAAACAGACCTGCGCAAACCAACCCATTGTGGACCAAGAAAATGAAATTCTACATTGTTGGAGTCAGCTTGTTTGCTGTGAAGAATCCTGCAGTGAGAAACAAAGGAAATGACCAAAAAGTTGAGTCCCTTCGTGTCTGTGAGTTTCAGGGAAGAGAGCATGAGGTGGCAGCCTGCCCGCGCCCTGCACCTGTGAGAGCACTTTGAGGATAAGAGATTCAAACAGCCTTTGGTCTTGACCTCGTCCCAAACACAGGTGGCTCTGATTGAATCAACTCCATAGACCAATGGATGATGGGCTTGGAAGTTGGGAAGACTGTTTCTCCTTTAACAGTTAAATTTGGTAGAATTCAACCTCCTTTAACTAACTGACATTGTTAGAATTAATTAGATTTTTTTTTCCTTTGTTAAGAAAAAAATGTGGATTCTTTTTGTGCAAGTAACTTATCTACGTAAATCGAGGACAAAAGCTTAAAGGCAGTCAGTGAAATCTGGTTTTGGGGCTCCAGATTCCCACCCTCAGCTTGGCTCTGATGTCTTTTCATACCCTTCTGTATTACTAAACTTTGAATTTGCTTATTTGGACCTTCATTTTCCTTCTGAAGTCTCCTATTTACAAGTAGAAATACAGAACGATTTTGTGTGCTTTTCTCCTGTTAATCTGTCCTATGTGCATTTAATTTTTAGTCCAGCAACAGAACCTAAGAAGATAAAAAGAAAGTTTTTCCTGCACTACTAAATAAGTATAAGAAAATTACAGGTGCTCATTTGACCTTGACCTTTGTTTTGGTTTTTTTTATTCTGGTCCATATTCGGTATAATCAAAATTTTCCTGCTCAGCTCTAAAGTTTATATTTCAAATACTTCTAGACTGGGGGAGAGAAAATACTATAGGCTGGCTTGAAGTGTGTTGAAATAATGAAGTTAATAACTTCCATGTGTATTTTTTTTTAAAGTCATAGATACATTTCTCTCAAAGAAGATAATAATTTTGGTTTTCACTAGCAGAATAATTTGTTTTTGTTTCTTAAAAATAGCAATTGTTTTCACAAAATTTTTTTCCCCTAATATTTATAGTAGAAGCACCAAAAACCAGTTGTGAACTTGCTTAAATTCACAATGTGGGCTGGAGTATTTCTTTCTTTTTTTAAAAAAAGATTTATTTTAATTTATTTATTCATATGAGAAGTGGGGTGTAGGCAGTGTAGGGGAGGGTGAGAGGATTCACCAGAGACAGTGGGGAGCAGAACAGGCAGACTGACTGAAATCCACTGCTGAGGGGGGCAGGGGGGAGAAAGGAGAGGTCTGCTGTGCCAGGTGGGTCAGCTCCCTGGCCAGGGATTGAATTTATGTCACAGTGGCTGGTGTTAGCTTGATAGCGCTGAGACTTTAATCCCTGAGCCAGGGAGGCCCAGGAGTATTTTTTTTAAAAATCCTTTAGAACTTGAAAGCTGGACCTTCATTTGTTCGTCACTATAGAAATATCTTCAAATCTCATTGGCTATTGCTTTGCATATCACAATGGAGGCCAAATCTGTCCCTGAGAACAAGTCCGATATCCTTGTATTAGCAACACATTGCAGTGTCATTCTGGGATGGGCACAAGAGGATTATGAACGTTACTCACCCAGTGATGTGTTCTCTTTGTGAACAACATCTGGTAATTGTAGAGATGACTACATCAGACTAGTTGTGCCACAGGGCACTGTTGGGTCACTGGTAACTAGGAGAAGGGACTCTTCTCTTGGTGCTACAGAAGCTGAAGGGCTCCACTTTACTGTGGAGAAACAGGACACCTTAAGAATGGAGAGAGCAGAGGTTCTGATGAGCCACATCTGAGGGTGGAGGATACAGAATTTTACTGAACCCCCCTTAGTTTTCGGAGAGCTAATCAGAGGACAATACAGAGGGAGCAGGGCCTGAAATGCAGTTGGGGACTGAGATCCGAAACACTTGCTTTGGAACAATTACCGGTGACCTTTAGGTAAGGGATATAGGTGAAGCCAGTCAAGAATGTCCTCAGATCAGGGATGGTACCAACATCCTCATTAGCTGAGGTGTTTGAGCACTTTGAGGAAACTATGTGGTTTATTTCATCATTGTGAGAATCAGGAATTGGCAAGATGTGATCTGGGAATGGGCCAAGGTGACAGAGAATGAAAGGTTAAATCTTGGTGGGAAAATGATGAGGCTTTCTCACACAACAGGTGTTCCAGAGGAAGCCTCTTAGAGGAAAACATTTTGTCAAAGCCAAATCATTGACAGGATGCAGAAGAGATTTGAGATCTATGAAGAACCTTCTTTAAAACATTGTTTTTACTAGATTCCTTATTAAGCCTGAACCTCTGATTCTTCTCATTTTTGCTCTATGTGAGTTGGTATATTTGCTATTCAAAGATGCTTCGATTCTGCCTCTGCTGTGCTGAGGAAGCATATGGTTGTCTTCCCTGATTTCAATCTCAAAAACTCTTGTCTACCTTTAAATGCGAAAGTCATTATTGCCTTTTTTTCACAATTCATGTAAACTTAAAAAAAGGTAGCTTATACTTCCAATGTAAGCTACCCCTTGAAGGGAATTAGTTCCTGTTAACTTAGTTCTGATAATTTTTGTTATATTAATGTAACCTCTTTCCAGCTTAATGGGATGGCCTTAGTTGTAAAATATCAGTACTGTCACGTTACACATACTTTTATTATCTCAGTAACTTTAATCACTTGTTAGAATTTATACTTCCAGGCACAATTCTCTATTTTTGGGGGGTTTTCTCAGCTATCATATCCCAGACTCTTGATAGGAGACCGGAAGCTTTTCCTAGCACCTTGATTTCTGTTGTGGCACGGGGAACAAACCAGGGCTTCCGGAAAGCTTATGGATATCCTTTACTCAACGTGAGTTTTGACAGTCGAGGCAATACCCCTTCAGAGTGTGATTAAATCCTTAGAACTGAGTGTGAAGAAAACATTTATTTCGAATGCAGACGAAGTCTACGCTTCCTTTCCGTGCAGACAGCAAAAGCATGTAACCAAACCCGCTCTTAGCTCCTAGTAAGTTATGATTGCAGAAAACCCCCCATTTCGGGTAAACGGACAAAGTGTTTGCTGCTCAATTAGCTTCTGACCTGTCATCAAATTAAACCCACGTTAAAAGTCATTCTGAATTATCTGCATTCAAGTCAGTGGGCTCGCGCCTTTTGTTTTTCGACGCATAAACCACAAAACCACCAGGTAATAAAGCGCAAACGCCTTTGTTTCGGCTGAGAGTTGACCAACGCTTTCGGGTTTACTTCCTCAGCCCTCACGGCGCCGCCCAGCAGGACACAGCCGCCGGCACGAGCGCCCCAAGCTGCCTGAGCCCCCCACTTCTGGCTTCCGCCCAAGGTGGGAACCCGTATCCATGGAAACCGGGAAGAGCGTCCCACCCGCAGGACGGCCCCCGCCTCCTCAGACCTAAACACCTTCGCTTTTTGGTGCGAGCAAAAAAAATAAAAACAAAGGGCAGTGAAGTGCGCGTCCGCCGAGCGCTCTCCCCCGCGCGCTGTCTTCGCCGCGGTCCGCCCGCACCGTAACTCCCAGGATGCTTCCAGTCCTGCCGCGGCCCGACGGCCCGCTTCCGGCTTCGGTCAGCGCGGCTGCGCGACACGTGTGGTCTGATTGGCCCAAGTTGCCTCGTGCGATCACGTCACGGCGACGTGCGGCCGTGGGGGCGGGAAGACGCGGCGGCGCGGCGCGGCGGCGCAAGCCCGATCCCAGACGCGGCTCGGCGGCGGCGGCGACCCCGGGCCCGGCCCCTCCCTCCTGCGTCCCGTCCTCCCCCCGCCGCGGCTGCCGTGGCCGGAGAGCGCGGCGCGGCGGCCACCAGTTCCGGGTGAGGGTCCGGGCGGGAGCGCCGTTCCCGGCGCGGGCGGAGTGAGGCTGCGGCGCGGGCGGCCGGCGCGGCCGGGGAGCGCCCCCGTCCCGGCGCGCGGCCGCTCGCTGCTGGGCCCGGCCGCCCTGGCCGCGTCGCCGGAGCCCCCGCCGCCCGCCCCCGGCGCCAGGACCCGCTGCGGCGCCCACGGCCTCGGCGCCCTTGGGGGCTTCGCGCCGCCCCGCGGGGCCCTGCCCCGCCCGTCGGGGTCCCCGGCCGTCGGCGCCTGCTGCCTCGGGGCGCCGGGGGTCGGCGCGCGGCCGGTGTGCGGGGCCCGCGGGCGCCGGCTCGGACCTCGCTGAGGTGCGGTCTGGGCGGGGCGTCGGGCCCAGCGGGGCAGCCGGGGGCTCGGGGCTGCGGGCTCGGGCGTTTGTCGTGGGGCACGGGGGTCTGGGGAGGTGTTTATTGCAGACTTCGGGTTCCCCAGCCTCCTGCCCCCCATTTTCGCGCCTCCCTCGCGCCAGAGCAGCCATTCAGCGCTGCAGGCACCTTCATCCCGCCGCAAAGCTTCTGTCACGAAACTCTGCCCAGGCCAGTGCGGAGTTTCCAGCTTAGTTTCTGCGGGGAGTCCGTCAGCTCTGTCCGGCTTGAAGTTGGCCGTGTCCTTCCGTCGAGGCCTCCGCGTCGCCGCGCTCTTCCCCTGCTAGGGCTGCCCGGGTGCTTCATTGCAGAGACGGGGGTTTTCCTCTCTGATTGGCGTTTCACGGAAACCTCCTTTCTGATGCTGGTGGTAGCTCTTAGATGCTTTCGTCCTTCCTCCCGAGTCCGTCCAGAATGCTCACTGGGGTCCACGGAGCCTTTCATCATGGCCTGGACTTCCGCACGGATGGGGGCAGCTGCTTGGGGTTGGATTATCATGGAATTGGAAAATATTTCAACTTGACTTAGATTCAAGAGGCAGACGTGTATTTTCAGCTGCCGCTTCCAGCCGCTTTCCTGCCAGTGTACCTGCCATGTAGACTTAGGGCTGCTTAGAAACGAAGCTTCTCACTGCGGCACTAGGTCTGAGAGGAGGATTTCCAGATCCTAAAGAGAGCTTGGGTTTGTCTAGCCTGAGACGCTTATGAAGTAAGAAATAAACTTTTTTAATATCCATAGTATCAGTTAAGTCGATGCACTTGGTTATGTATAAATTACATTTTATTTTTCAGGATGAAAGTGAGCTTGTTTTGTTCTTCATTTCAAGGGTCGGCAAACTTTACAGCAGTGGGTCAAGCCCTGCTAGCTGCCTGTTTTTGTGAATTAACTTTTTGTTGGGACGTAGTTTGTACATTCTTTGGGTGTTCCCTGTGGTCGCTCTTGCAGCACATGCTAGAGCTGAGTAGCTGTCGCAGACACCCACTTGGCAGCAGAGCCTAAAATAGCGATATTTACTGTCTGACCCCGAATAGAGAGTTTGCTGCCTCCTAGTTTATTTTTTATACAAACGGGCTCATACTGCTAAGTGTTAGTTTGTAAGATGCTTCTGAAAAGTCCCAGATTGTTCTTACTTGACATTTGAATACACTTGTGTTTTCTGCATTAAGTATCTCACTGGAAAGAGGCTAGATGAACTACATTTTCCTGATTTGTCTTACCAATCGAAATTTAAAAAAAAATTCCCAAATAGTAGATGCTTGAAGGTGGTGATTGTGGTGGTGGTAGTGAGGGTGTTCAACACCATTTGTCAATCACCGTGTACTAGTTTTCTAAAACTGTGTGTGTATGAAGTTATTTAATACCTGTAGCAGCTCTGTGGTACACATTATTTTCCTTCTTTAGAGATGAGGAAGGTGAGGCACAGAGATGTTACCCAAGTTTATCACCTAGTAGATGATCGAGTTGATATTTAAATCCATGCAGTCTGGTTTTAGGACCCCGGCCCTCAATATGCTAGAAGAGCCTCTCCTTATGGGGTAGAGGTGTCAGCAGCCCAGAGGGGTGGAATGTAAACATTTCTACTTTTGCTCTGCTTTCCAGTCTTACTCTGTGAAAACCTCTGTTAACAATTTGGTACAGAACTCTCCAGCTCTATTTTTTATATGCAAATGTTTGTAAATCTGTCTGAATATGCAGTTTTGCAAAGATCAATAGACAGTTTTAGAGCAGTTTAGATTTACAGAATTTGTGCAAATAGTACAGAAAATTTCCAGATCAGTTTTCCCCTTCCCCCTGTTAATAATGTCTTGCTTTACTGTGTTACTGGATTGATGGACTGTTATTGGTACATTGTTACTAATTAAAATCGCAGTTTTTATTAGGATTCTTTTTTTTTTTTTTTGGTAGTTTTGGGGAAAAAAGTGGGATCAAACCAATCATTCAGCATTGGTTTTTGGCTGTTTTTTGTTTGTTTGTTTGTTTTTTGGTGGTGGTAGTTTTTGAAATGTAGTACTTCTAGACTTCAGATAAACATTCTTGATTCAGTAATTTTTACACCAGTGACACAAATTTAGCATTCTCTTTGGAATGGAAAACTTGCCTGATAGTTTCTTCATTCTTTTTTCACAACTGTATCTCTTAGTGCCAGCTGCTTTTAGCTGAAGGGACACTGGATTTTCCCACTGGATGGATGTCAGAGCTCTCCATATTCTGCACTCTTGATTTTAGCTGGGCCCCTGTAGTTTTTTTTTTTCTTTAAAGATTTATTTATTTATACATACAAGCTGGGGTACAGGCCAGAGGCGTGGGGCTGAGAGAGGGCTCACCAGAGACAGAGTGGGGAGCAGAACAGGCAGATCGGAAACACACTGCTGAGGGGAGCAGCGGGCGAGGCAGGAGAGGTCTGCCGCGCCATGTGGGAATCTCCCCGGCCGGGCATTGAACCCGCGTCACTGCTGCCGACAGCTCCACAGCGCAGCGCCCAACCACTGTGCCGCCTTAATTCCTTCCTTCTGTAACACCTGGATTCAGTATTCAGAAGAACTGAATCACGTTCTGGCTGACAATAGCACATTCTTACTTCTGTGTGTTTTAGGATGTTTTCCAGTCTCGGCTGGAGCACGCTGGCTGCTGTCTCTTTCCTAGTTGATTCTTAGTGCCGTGGCTTCCCCAAGTCCTGAGCGGGGCGGCGCGCTCTCCAGGGTGACCAGGTGACGACGCGGGGGCAGCAAACAGAAGGGTCTTTGTTACAGCTCTTTGGCGCTGTGGCAGAAGCCTTCGCACAAAGGGGTAGAAGTTAGTAAAGCCCAGCAATGCCCACCAGTCATCTTCACACCTTCCCTTAGCGCTCTCTGCCAGGCTGGGGTCATGGATCAAATGGGTAGCTGAAAAGTTGGACGCCTGTTCTCGTCTTGTTTCTTGAGTGTGTTAACCTTTTCAGCCTTCTCTTGTATTCGGAGCCTCTTCCCTGCGACCCACCGCACTACCATGATGAGCTGCTGGCCTGTTTGTCTTGTCTTTCCTAGGAGGAATGTAGTGGCAGTAACTAATATTTTGGTGACCTTAGAAGGACGCAGTTGTGATAATATTAAGTTTAGGCTTTGTTCCAGCTGTTTCTTCGGTAGCCTTGTCATCACTTCCAAAGATACCCTTGCTGCAGCTCCATTTCCCTTCACGTGGGTATGAAATTCTGCAGTACTAACCACTTGATTCTTGCGTTTTGTGCTTCTGTTTTCATCAGTCACAATATGCACGTATAAAGTTTTACAAGCTTGCGTGACAGCACGGAAGTTCAGAGAATAGCTCTGGCGAACTTGATGAACTGATAAGATTTCTTATATTTCTGTGAGATCAGAGCTTTGCAAAGTGTTATTGGAGGAGCTAAATTCAGGACAGTATCGTTGTTGGCGAGCAGATATTTCCATTCTTGAGGAAAGTTATCTTGATGTTCTGGGTAGCAGTGACCAGTCTGTGCCATAAACGTCATCACCTCTGCCAGTCCTTTGGGGGATTTACTGGTTTGTATAGTTTTTTTTTTTTTTAAAGATTTATTTATGCCTACAAGCTGGGGTGCAGGCCAGACGCGTGGGGCGGCAAGAGGGCTCCCCAGAGACAGAGTGGGGAGCAGAACAGGCAGATCGACGGAAACACACTGCTGAGGGGAGCAGCGGGGAGGCAGGAGAGGTCTGCTCTGCCCTTTGGGAAGCTCCCTGGCCAGGCGTCGAACTCGTGTCGCCTCACCGACAGCTGTGCCACTGGGGAGGTCCCGTTTGTACAGTTTATCCTTGAACAAATTGAGGGATTGGGGGCCTGGCCTCGTGCAGTTGAAGATCCATGTATAACTTCTAGTTGACTCTCGGTCCCCCTGGGCTCTGCTTCCGGAGATGCAGCCAGTAGCCGCGATTGGTTGAATCAGTGAATGAGGACTCGGGATAGAAGAAAATCAGGGGATGAGTGGACCTGTGCAGTTCAGACCCGTGTTGTTCAGGGGTCAGCTGTAATTTGAAGATCTCCATATTGGATTTGAGGTAAATGTGCTGTTGTAGAAACTCCAGGGTGTAGGCTAGAGGTCCTCTTAATTCTGTAACGACTTCAGAGTGCTGGAGAGAGTGTGTTGGTTTCTGCTGGACATGTTGGCTGCAGACTGGCCCGGTGTGAGCCGTTCTCATGTTGGCTGCAGACTGGCCCGGTGTGAGCCGTTCTCGTGTTGGCTGCAGACTGGCCCGGTGTGAGCCGTTCTCATGTTGGCTGCAGACTCGCCTGGTGTGAGCCATTCTCAGACAGTCCACACTGCTGACCCAAGCCTACTCATCTCCTGTGGAAAGCATGGAAATCACCATGCTTTCCGGTGTGATTAGTAATAACACTTGGGAACTAGGTGCCATCTTGGCTCAAGTAGTGCACTTTAAAGATTAATATTCATGGATAACTCTAGGTCAGCACAGCTGCGTCTGCTGGTCTTTTCTCAGTAGTTCTTTAGTATTTTATTAAACAGGTGCACCATGATTTAATAGTATTCCTGTAAACTGGATGTTTAGATCGTTTAAATACATATATCCTACATATGCCTTGTATATACAATTGTTGTATACTAATGACTCTTTAGGGTAACTTGTTAAGAGTGGAATTTCTGGGTTGAAGGAAGTACAGCTTTTTTGTATGACAAAACTTGTATGACAAGACCGTCATCCAGAAGGGTCACCAAAAATGTGGATGAGGTCCAGCGTTTCCATGCAGTCGCCATCCCCAACCCCCTTTTAAAATCATTGTTTATCTCATTGGCACTTAAACATTTATTGCCGTTTATTCTGTCTCAGTGGGAGGTGTGTTTTGTTTTGATAGTACACTTAGAAGTTTGATTTGGGATTACTTTAGGTGGGCATCCATTTTATAGCTGCTCCTGCTAGACTCCCTTAACGGTGCTCGCCGACTGAGGTCCTCTGTCTGGCCTGTGAATGCAGGCTTCAAAACTGTCTGGTTTTTGTCATCCCTGTTAAGGAATGCGGTTGACTGCCCAGTGGGCCATGTATTTGTCTAGAGTAAGGAGCATATATCTTTCTAATAGCAATCCTGGTAGATGGCAGGTGGTGAGTAAATGGTCTTTTTAAAACCTAAAGTGGATTGTGTGCTTTTGGACTTACTGCTGAGTGAAGTACTTTAATTTTGTAAAAAATAACCTTTTCAAAAATCTTTGTGAAACAAACTTGAAATATTGCAGTATAAAGTTGTCATCTTGGTATATGTTCGCTATCTTATCCTCTATCTCTAAAATAAGGTAAAACCGATCTCCTAGGACCTTTTCGTTACAAATACTAACCTACTTATTAAGTACATTTGGAATTCACTTTTTGGAAGTTAAGCAGTGTATCAAATTGGAAATTCCCCCCTCCCCCATAACCTGTGGTTGTGATTTTTTTGTGTTGAAGTATACCATTTGTTAGAAGGTGGTTTAGGCCTGCTGAATGATAGTATAGCTTGGCTTAATTAGCCATTGTAACTGTCCAGCCAGAAGAAAGTGGGAAGCTAAGTCTTTGAACCGGTCAGAGTATCTTCAGGCATGGGGACAGTACCTCTGGGAAAAGGTACTTTAGGTTTTTTATTGGAAGACCACAGAAAAACAGAATTTTCTTTATAGCTGACTTACAGTGTTACATATTCTTCCTTCCTTCCTTCCTTCCTTCCTTCCTTCCTTCCTTCCTCCCTCCCTCCCTCCCTCCCTCCCTCCCTCCCCC